>VZTO01014811.1:9154-22936 GCA_013400615.1 Syrrhaptes paradoxus
TATGTGAAGGGTGAGTGTCAGGAGGATGGAGCCAGGCTCTTCTCTGTGACATCCAGGGATAGGACAAGGGGCAATGGGTTCAAGCTGGAACATAGGAGGTTCCACTTGAATATGAGAAAAAACTTCTTTACAGTGAGGGTGACAGAGCACTGGAACAGGCTGCCCAGAGAGGTGGGGGAGTCTCCTTCCCTGGAGACATTCAAAGCCTTCCTGGATGTGTTCCTGTGCGATCTGATCTAGGTGTTCCTGCTCCGGCAGGGGGATTGGGCTAGATGATCTTTTGAAGTCCCTTCCAATTCCTAACATTCTGTGATTCTGTGATAACAGCTGTAATAAATATGCTTATTTTCAGGCTGCACAAGAGATAACACATTTTAATCAATCCTAAAAAATGTTTGCAAACCACTGGGTTAGAGAAAAACCCTTAAATGTCATCCATGTGGTCTTACCACATTATTAACTGGATTTTCAAACAAAAACCTAGCTGAGCTATAGGCTGTTACCTATCCTCTGCTTCTATTAGTAAATTTAAACATGACCAAGTAATACATACAGCACACCTTAGTAAACAGCTAGTCTGACTATTCGACCCAGTCTGTCTCACATTCCTCCCAGATAAATATGTATCAAAACCTGGTACTTAGAATGATGTGAGAATGACTTCCAGTAGGCAGTTTGCAGGAAGACATTATGTTTTGAATGTGAAAGCACGTTTATTAGCATGGTTTTGGACATGTTAAGAATGCTTTTGGACATGCTTAATCTGTTGTTATTATTATATATTTGATCATAAAGTCTTATAACTCCAATAGAATTGGACTGCGTGTATTTTATCTGCAGGAATTGCTCATCAGGCTTGTCTGGGAGACACAGCAGTAATTATTTTTGTACACTAAGTAAAGGCAAGTGAGACCTATTTCTGCCTTCACTTCTGTAGCATAATTTAATGATCTGATACATAGTTTCCCCAATAAAATGAAGATGTTTGTTTATAATAAATCAAACTAAGTGACCTAGCCCAAGTAAAACATTGTAGAATTACTTTTTTTTTTTTTTAAATTGGGTGATAAACATTGTCTAGATAAGGACTACAGCATTTTACTGAAAGTATTATCCACATAGTATACACTTTATGCCTACCTGCAGCTCTAGTTGCAGATCATAGCTTCTGGCTTTCTAGTAATTTGAAGACACTTAACACACAAACCAACAAAAGTATGCATAACAAGTATACATAGCAGCTATTGCTTAAACAAATCAAGGTCCCCTGCAAAAAAAAATATCCACTAGATGAAACTTAATTGAAATTTGAATTAATGATTACACTTTTTAAAATCTATAAACTCTCACAAAAGAGATTTATTTGAGTCTGTTATCCAGTGTCCATCTCAGTTGTAACGTTTTGGGGTCTTTGGGGGTTTTGTGTTTGGGGCATTTTCCTCTTGAGATTCCCTGCTGCTCCCAGGCAGCTGACTAGAAGACACTCTAAATTCTTGTGTAAAGAAACATCTCACAAAATAACAAGGAAGCTGTTCAGTTTCATGCTAAACTTTGGTATCTCAAGTGTCACACTTATGATTGTTTTCCTCTCATCCCAGTACTTTTGGCAGCATAGTTTGAATAGCTAGCTGAGAGCACCCATAACAATTTACCTCAAAATGGTGTGCACAGTAAGCCATATCTAGGCTCAGTTGTCTGTCAATTTCCATTCACAGTCTGCGTCCAAAGGTACACTGTCACCTTGTGCGTGCCCGCCATGTGCCCACTCATCTTTTTCATTTTGCTGTTTCCTTCCTCACAGGTCAGTAGTGCACCATGCTGCTGCTGCAGCAGCTCTTCACTTCTTCCCTTCCTACTGTGCTTCCTATGTGATTGCACAGTTTTATCCTACTCTGCTAAAAGAAAGGTTGCTTCTGGTATATGACTCTTTACACAGCATTTTAATATGCTGTCTTTACTGACTGTCAGGCAAGCTCTATTTTTTCACTTTGCAGAATTATAAGACAAAGAAGGAAAGGGGAAAGAATAATGAAAAACTGTATACAATACCTGTTTTGAAGTCTCGCTACATGCTGTTTTATAATAAAATAATATTTCACATTTATTAGGGATCCAATATTATTCTTAATGAGTATTCTTCCCACCGCAGAATAAAAAATAACATTTTCTTTCATCTTTCACTCTTGTTTTCCTTTCTCTTTATTCTTCATACTCCTAAAGTCTATATTTAGTATGACCCTCCTTTTTTTTCCCTCCTGATTCTCTTCATCATTCCCTTCCACCAGCACAGTTCACTCTTTCTGTGAACACTTCATACATACTCAATACTCATTCAAATTTACATTTGCTTTCTGCAAGACTTGCTTGCGATACAAATGTCACTTTCTATCTGTTCTAGTGGCTGCATGTCTTCTCTGTCCCTCCTAACTTTATAATGCAGCATGATAAGATCTAAGACTTTAGAAGAATAAAGCACAATCACTACAATGTTAATATGAACTGAGATGCAAACTCACACCTTACAAGATAGCATTTCCTTGTAGAATCAAGATCCAGAAGGTTAACTCTACAAAGGAGCAAGCTCTTGCTAGCTATTATGAAGACAGTCTAGCAGATGCAGGAGACTTGACAGAGGAAGATAGACAGGAGGTCTCCTCCAGATCCTCCTCGGAATCTGGAGGATCCTGCAGTACTTAGGCTCAGCTGAGTAAATCGAGGACTCAGAGGCTAACCTTTGTCTGTGGTATGGTACTGTGTGTAGCGCCTACTCGGTGTTAGTAATGATAATATAATGTTTTATGTATAGTCTCTTCTGACTGTGGTCATGTTTATTTCTTTTATTATGTCTGACCCTCATGCATGAAGCATTAGGGATTTTTGTACAATGGCTCCTAAATAATTTTTCTGGTCAGCATGCAGTATTTTTTTCTTCAGTTAATATGCTTTCTTCCTTCCCTTTGCTGTGAGAACCATTAATCTTCATTTATTTTAATCTAACTGTGTTTACTAATCTGCATTTATTTTAATCTGTGTTTACTATGTCTAATTCTTAGCATTTAAAATATATAATTCTAAGTTAGTTCTATTTTTAAAATGGGTTGGAAGGAGAACAAAACAAAAACCCAAAGCAATCTCCTATTGCTGACAGATGGTTACTACCAAATAAGAAAGTGTAAATAGTAATAAAACCCCTAAGACCTTGTCATTTCGTTCTCTGGTTTTCCTTCTACAGATTCAATGTTTATTTCAGAATATTCTGCTTTCAGCTGTTTCTTGTGATTAATTGGTATTTAGACCACCACTTATTTTATTTCATATCACAGATATGATCTTTGCTATGAAGCTTGGTCAGTGTTGTCAAAACCAACAGGCACTTGTCTATTATAGTCTCCAGAAACTTCAGTTAAAGGTCAATCCATTTTCCTATCCAGTGTTACACCCAAAATCCTCCTTACGGACAAAGAGGAAACAAATCTGTATATATAAAAGCAAGAACGTAGCATTAGTAGAACTGAAATCTTAATGGTTCCAATTAGTATTATTCAAGATCCAATTATTATCCAATATAAAAAAAAGGACAAATAATAGAGTAGAAATTGTTACACACACTTAGTTTTCATCCCTTTTCTTGGTGTTGTTCCTCCCCTTCACCCGAGCCTCCAGGTCCTCAGTGTGGTGTATTCATTCTGGTGAAGAGCCTGTGGAGGCATTTACAGCAATCCATCAGCATCTAGAGTCCTTTGCTGGAAGGAGTATGATGTTCATTGATGGTTTCTTCTTCCTCCCTCTAGGGTCCACTTGGGATCAATTTTGTATGTCTGCTAACATGCTAACATTTCTTTATTTCTCTGTTGGTCTGCAGATCCATGTTAAATCTGTATTCACTTCATATAACATATTTTGCTATTTCTTTTTCCTCCTTCTTATCCCTAAAACCAGTTTCATCCAGCTCCATGTGTGCATTTCCTTTACTGATCATGGGTGAGCTGTTCATGGCCATAGGGTGTCTCCAATGTTAGGCCTGTGCTGTACTCCTTATCATCCCATGCCTGTGCTCCTCTATGTCATATCACTGTTGCCACTTCTCAAGGCCTCTGCTATCATACCATGTCTGTGTTTTGCTATGCTACATTCATACATTATAATCGTAAATCTGCTGTCATATCATAGATAACAAAAAAGCAAAACATAAGCATAAATATGCTATCTACTTAGTATCGTGTTTGCTATGCATTTTCCAGTTTCAGAANTTGGTCCCCTCTCTTCCCTCCAGGGCTTTCTCCCATGTTACTCCAGTGAGGAGATCCCTAAAGAGGTCAAACTCTGCTCTCCTGATGTCCAGGGTAGTGAGTTTGCCACCCAGCCTCCTCACTGTCCTAAAGATCTTGAACTCCAGCATTTCGTGGTCATGTTTATTTCTTTTATTATGTCTGACCCTCATGCATGAAGCATTAGGGATTTTTGTACAATGGCTCCTAAATAATTTTTCTGGTCAGCATGCAGTATTTTTTTCTTCAGTTAATATGCTTTCTTCCTTCCCTTTGCTGTGAGAACCATTAATCTTCATTTATTTTAATCTAACTGTGTTTACTAATCTGCATTTATTTTAATCTGTGTTTACTATGTCTAATTCTTAGCATTTAAAATATATAATTCTAAGTTAGTTCTATTTTTAAAATGGGTTGGAAGGAGAACAAAACAAAAACCCAAAGCAATCTCCTATTGCTGACAGATGGTTACTACCAAATAAGAAAGTGTAAATAGTAATAAAACCCCTAAGACCTTGTCATTTCGTTCTCTGGTTTTCCTTCTACAGATTCAATGTTTATTTCAGAATATTCTGCTTTCAGCTGTTTCTTGTGATTAATTGGTATTTAGACCACCACTTATTTTATTTCATATCACAGATATGATCTTTGCTATGAAGCTTGGTCAGTGTTGTCAAAACCAACAGGCACTTGTCTATTATAGTCTCCAGAAACTTCAGTTAAAGGTCAATCCATTTTCCTATCCAGTGTTACACCCAAAATCCTCCTTACGGACAAAGAGGAAACAAATCTGTATATATAAAAGCAAGAACGTAGCATTAGTAGAACTGAAATCTTAATGGTTCCAATTAGTATTATTCAAGATCCAATTATTATCCAATATAAAAAAAAGGACAAATAATAGAGTAGAAATTGTTACACACACTTAGTTTTCATCCCTTTTCTTGGTGTTGTTCCTCCCCTTCACCCGAGCCTCCAGGTCCTCAGTGTGGTGTATTCATTCTGGTGAAGAGCCTGTGGAGGCATTTACAGCAATCCATCAGCATCTAGAGTCCTTTGCTGGAAGGAGTATGATGTTCATTGATGGTTTCTTCTTCCTCCCTCTAGGGTCCACTTGGGATCAATTTTGTATGTCTGCTAACATGCTAACATTTCTTTATTTCTCTGTTGGTCTGCAGATCCATGTTAAATCTGTATTCACTTCATATAACATATTTTGCTATTTCTTTTTCCTCCTTCTTATCCCTAAAACCAGTTTCATCCAGCTCCATGTGTGCATTTCCTTTACTGATCATGGGTGAGCTGTTCATGGCCATAGGGTGTCTCCAATGTTAGGCCTGTGCTGTACTCCTTATCATCCCATGCCTGTGCTCCTCTATGTCATATCACTGTTGCCACTTCTCAAGGCCTCTGCTATCATACCATGTCTGTGTTTTGCTATGCTACATTCATACATTATAATCGTAAATCTGCTGTCATATCATAGATAACAAAAAAGCAAAACATAAGCATAAATATGCTATCTACTTAGTATCGTGTTTGCTATGCATTTTCCAGTTTCAGAAATCTCTCTGAATGATTATGAGTCAGTTTACCTGTGACTCCCTTCAGGTCCATAAGCATCAGATGCAAGAACATGAGACTAATCTTTTTGGTCATGGTGCCCATAGAAGTAAGCTGCAGCATGCTGTGTGTAAGAGAGAGAAAAGACACTTCTCTTGTCCTGCTCAGTCAGGGGCAGTACCACACAATTGAAAGGTGAAGGATTTACACAGCGGAATACATTTCAAAAAGTACAGGTTAAAAATATTCATCTGAGGAGACACCTTAATAGGTGTTAATAGAGCAAAGTTCATTTTTTTTTACTTTTGACACTTTGTTTCTCTGTTTTGCAAGTTACTTCCTTTAAATTCTTGAACATATTTTCCGAGCTGTTTGTCTGTCACTTGCTTTTTCCATAGACATTTATTTTACTATAAAAAGTACTGGGCAAGTAAAAACTTCCTTTGTAATTTCCATGATGTCACATTAATCTTTAATCTGTCTCTTCCTATCATCCACAGCGTGGATTGTTGAGGAACATGAAGTGTGCTACAGCAGATGTTGAAACCACTTTGATCAGTGTACTTACACTACATAACTTCCTCTGAGCACATATCTGTCCTCATTCTTTCTGACACTGCTTTAACATTCTTGTAAGTCTTGCTTCCACACCATCATGCCTTTTCATATTGTTTATTCCTCCATATCAAAATTAAAAAGAAATGGTTATTGGACTTCTCTACCTTCTAGGCCACTTTTTAATTGACTAAGCTTTTTTTTTCACAGGGGAAGGAGCTTGAAACCTCCAGTGGGTAGGTGGGTGGGTGTTTCTATTTTTATTTCTTTCTGTCATCAGATCACACTGTTACACACCATATTTAGTAGCATAGCCATCTGCTTCTTTCCCCACTTTTGAATATTCTCCAAAACCTCAAAGACCTTTAAATGTCTTGAACTTGTGTTTGTCCCATAAATAGACTTGTGTAGAGCAGCTCTCTTAATAGCAAAGCAGTGCCATTTTGTAGGCAAAGACTACCTCTTAACACTATTTCCACAGGAAGTTCAAAGAGAATAAATGATTTATTACCTTCAAGACTGGGCAGAATGTTCATTAAATATATATATAGAGACCTAGATTCTAGTTGGAGATGACTTCAGCAATGAACTTGAGGTGTGCCAGTTATAAATATCTGACTTGGCTTGCACCCATATACAGTATTTTTCATATGTCACTGGATTTTTTATTTTTTTAAGAAAACTTGTTTAAGGGAATCTGTAAGAAGAGCTTTTAAGATTAAAAACAAAACAACTGTGCAGGTAAGCAACATACATTTTGATTTTCAGGAATTTGAAGAAATGTGAAGCTTCCTTTTTTAAAAATAATAATTGTAATGCAGCAATATAAAATATAAAGTGATATACCAAAGGAATTTGGTTCAACTAGAAGTGGATCAGATCATAAGATACTGATCCAATTACTCTTGTATTTGAACCTGTTTACTCTAAAACCTGAACTGAATGTCTTGTGCACAACTTTGCCATGAACCTAAGAAGCAGTAAAGAAGAAAATCTGCCTTTGTGTGTACATGACATGAGTCTACATGAATTCTTTTGCTTAATGATTCTGTTTACAATTCATCTGTTCAGATTTTTAAAATTCTGGCATCTGTAAGCACTCCAAAGAATGGCTTGGAAGTGTGAAGAATTTGCAGTAAGGGGAGGAGACAGCTGGTTGTTGATGCTGAGTAAATAGCGATAGAGAATGAATTGGGCTGCAGTAGTTATGAGACCGTGGTCAGGTCATTTACATTAGAACTTGTCATCTTCTTCACATAAGTGTTGACGGTATTAAAGGTCTCTCTCACTACTAGGATTAAAGGGACAAGTAAGGGGAACTATTTGTGACAGGTGTTGTGGTCTGAGCAATAATCAAATAATTAAAGCTTCAAAACTTGATGTAGCTTTGAAGAGAATTATTTTCCTAAAAATTCACCTTTTTCATTGAAGGGTTATTCTCTGTGCTTCTGAGGATGCCACAGTTAAAGGCAACAAACTTCCCCTCCTACCCCCACCAAAAAAAAAAAAAAAGTAAAAAACCCAAACCAAACCAAAACAGAGCTATCAATAGTGATTACTAGGTTACTAAAAAAAGGGAACAAATCAAAGACAATGTAGAACCGAACACATTTAACAATTACTCCTTCAATTACAATCTCTTTCTACTCCTCTGTGGAGAGCTTTTGAGAAACATGATGTCTTTGAGAGTTGCTCTAAACTTAGTGAGGCCTAAAATATTTTATTCATACACACAATGGGAAAATTAGTCTTCTCTTTGTCTTTTGTATGCAAATACAGCAGTTAATTGCATCTTATTTATCACTGGTACTTTTATAAGCTTACAAAAAGTAATCCAGTCCATTCATTATTTACAGATGGGGAGTAACCAGCTCTGCATGAGGAAGCAGTGAATAACGAGTCCTTGCCAGAGCAAGGAGATGAAGGTCAGACTCAGCCAAAGAGGCGCAGGAGTCACAGCTCTAAGAAACTAAAGTGTTTAGGGTAGGTAGAAGTGGTGAGTTATAACATATGGTTCAAGACAGTGTCAGCATAGCCCTGGCAACCCTGAGTAAGGCAGACGGTTAGAGAGGCAAGCTGAGCAAAACTGAGAAGCTGAGGAGTGCTGGGAGGTTGACAGAAAAGTAAGTTGCATTTATATTTCAAAAAGTTATTACCAACCTCTTTCTTCCAACTTTATTGAAAGCCTTTACCTGAAGATTTGCCTAGATTTAAACGTGCTTCTGTTATCATCTCACTAGTTCAATCTCCTCGTGACTTGTCTTTGTTAATGGTTGCAGCTCATGAACAGCATGTACACAGCAGCTTTGTATATTTATGAACTTAACAGTTGTACTGGTTTTATCTTTGTGAGCAAAAGTTCTCTAAGTGTGAATTCTTTATTTTAGTGACTTTTAAATAAATATTCATTCACTTTATCAAAGGCTGGTAGATGATTAAATTATCTTTTAAAATAGTTCAGACTTCTGTATTCTATAAAACATTTGCAAAGTTTACAAAAAACCTTTTAAAATTAATTGTTTCTTTAAACATATCTTTAAGTTGCAGTACCTACTTTATTTATTAGTAATAGTATTATCATAATAGTTGGGTTCATATACTAGTAATCAGTTGTAATAAATTCTTATACTGAACAGAACACAAGTCCCTGCATTTTTCAGGGATTTCTGTTACAACTTTGGGGATTAAGTATTAGTGTGAATTTACCAGGCTTCCCAATCTTTATGTGCATGCAACTAGGTTTATTATAGGGTTCTCTGCCTTGTATACTCTGCCTCATTCTCACCACTCCCAAACCAGTCTGTCAGGACATTCATCATTCTTACTTCTTTGACAAGCTTATTTGAAACTGAAAACCTAAGTGAACCTGACTCTGGCTAGAACTCAGAAAATATTAACATTTGGAATGTAATATTTGGGACTCAACAAGATACCTCTTTACACTGAAATGTATTTAATGAGAAGAGTTCTACTAATCTAAATTGTTCAAGAAATATCAATGAAACCTGAGTTGTGCTGAAATAACAAATATTTTCCATAAATTGTTTTCTAGTTTTTAATCTTTCACTTAATGGTTGAAGGCCTTAAAGTTCTGATAAAAGCAAAATTATTTATTTATATTTTTTTAATGATTTGAAGTGATACTTCATTTCTAAAGAAGAAAGAAATCTACTTTGACAGCTCTGCTTTATGGTTTCTGATAAAATCTCCTACGAAGGCTGCTGTTTGAAGTAACATGAACAGGGCCTCTTCTTATTTCCATTTCAAGTCAGGACTGTTCTGTAACATAAATATCTTATAAATATAAAAGGTTTCCACACCATCATCCTTCCAGCAGTAAGATCATATTAAAATCAACTAGTGTTTTTACAGGATGTGTCCTGCTTTTTTGTAAGATTATTGATTGTTACGGTGCAGAGGGGTGGAAATATCTTCAAATTGACTACATACTGCTTTGAGTGTACCTGTGTTTTACAATTAAAGGAATATATTGCATATCTTACGTAAAGAATGAATCATAGTAGCCACTGTTTATACACTTTTTTTTTTCAAAATATAGCATAAAATAATATTATATGAACAAGTTCAGGAAGGGTAGAAATTATATGAAGATACTGTGCAACCAAACTGTCTGTAATGAACATCATTTTAGAGTGGAAGAAGTGTTATCCTTCCTAACTTAGCTTGTATCCAACTAGCAAAATTTCAGAAATCAACAACAATTTTGTTGCTATTAATTTTTCATTCATATTTCACAGGTTTATGCTATCCACCTGAAGTTAAGCTAAGCATAGCGGATAGATCCGCTAGACATGTTTTTACTGTGCCTTCCCTCCTGATGCTTCTGCTTCCTGTTACCTCCACAATCACAATGCTGTGTGTGACTTATAAGTGATGACTAATGTAATTAGAAGGTTAAGATATATCCCAAGGCATGTTTTTCTCTTCTGTGATAAGAAAGGGTCCTAATCAACATTATAGAGCACTGTGGGTTAGTGAAAATCAGTGAATTTTGCATGCTGATGAGAACTAGGTTGCTAGACTTTACATGGGACAGAGAAATTAATGCTTTTTTCACACCAACAGCATAGCCGCTTTGAAATATGTGGATGTGAAGCTGATTATCTCCCAAACATCAATCCCGCTCCATATGTAAGCTGGGATACAAGGTATCACAAAAATAAAAGAAGGACTCAACAGTAGCCTCTTCCCTGGCCACTTACTGGGCATGCAATAAAGCTTTGCTGCAAGAGACCAAGAATATCGTTTTGGCTGGTTTTCTCATGCAAACCAGTATGACAGTCCTAAAACGAATTAAATTTAAGTACCAAAACAATTAAAGGATCCTGGCTAAAGTGGAAATCTTTCATAATACAATAGTAAATAGCAGATTTCCATCTCTTCCAAAGTATTCCTCCATGAACTCATGCATGTTGTTATTGTTTCAGACTGCTGGAATTTTGTGTATTGGAATATGTGAGGTTAGTAAGTTCTGTTAATACCAAAAATGTCAGCAAGTGAATTAATTATTGTTGTGTCCCTATATGTACTTTAATAAGTTAAGAGATGAACAGCAACTCAATAGCGTGTATTATACTGAAGGTCAGCAAATGCAAAAAATCAATTCATACAGGAGACATTTTATTAAATAACACCTAATAGTCATTTTTGTTACTCAGATTTTAGTTACTAGGCCTGAGCAGAGATCTTAAAAACTGTTATAATTGATTTCTTAAAATCCATTAAGCTTGAATATGCAATTATAAATGCGTTATACAATTCACTATAGTAATAGTGCGACATTACTGTGGTTTTTCATAAAAAAGTGAACACAAACAAAATAGTTTCTATTCATTTTCATATTCACAGGCACACATTTGAAAGGTCATTGTGACACTGTCACTTGTCTCAGTGGTTTTTATTCTGTGGAAAAAAATATTATTGTTATCTTTTATTATTAGGTTTAATAACTGAATAGTTAATAGTTGCACCAACTCATTAACTGATTTTATTTATATATTTTACATTTCAAGATGTAAATTTTACTTGTAACATTTGTCATTTGCTGCTTTTAAATCAGATTTTTGAAAGTTACTGTAAATGGTTTTCTTAGTCATAGAAATAAAGGGTAAGAAGTCGTTTAATCACATTTACACCTGTAAGAAAATTTAGCCCGATGTATTCACTAATTCAGTTTTTCTTTAATGTAAAACTGGTTAAAGCACTGACTAATACAGAATCTTTATTGGGTTTTGCAGCTTCATGTTCTTCTAATTATGCTCAAGAACTCAAGATAAACCTTTTATCAGTCAGGAAACAAAATTACCATGCCTAATATAAATACTAGAGCAATATAAGCAGTTTATTGGAGAGCAAAGATTAAGTTAAAATAAATCTCTCCACAGCTTCTTTCAGAAGTGATCACACGCTGACTGCCATTCCTCTGTTAGACTCAGGATGAAAAGGAAGATTTGAAACTTACTGTTTGATAGTGTAAAGACAGAGAGACTGAATAGTTTTAAGTGGAAGTGAAGCCAGACAAGCAAGGAAAAAAAATACTGAAAACCTACTTCAAAACATGCTCGTTCAGAATATTGAACGAGCTCAACTTGCTGGTATGCAACACCTTTCTCTCTTCTGGGGAGAAAGCAGGAGTAATGATGATGCTGCCACATGCCCAGGCAGTCATTTTCAGCCAGCATTTTCTGTTTTCTTGTGTAAACACATGAGAACCCTCTACTGACAATTTCTTTCATAATTTTGTTCATTGATTTTCCTCAAGGGCTTCTGATTACATTCTCAGGATGAGAGACAAGATCCCTCTGCCACAGTAAATTACATTAAGACTTTCAGAATCTCTCTTTCTCTCTCTTCCTCCTTTTCTTTCTCTTTTTTCTCTTTCTCTCCTTTCTCTTTCTCTCCATTAACTGAACAGTTCCAAGATTGCTTTCCTGAAGCTCCACAACATTTACCATCAGAAAAACCTAATAATGAGACCATGGGGATGGCGTGGTTTTGCTCTGGAAAACTACATGCTTTTTGAGTGGGGGAAAACAATGAAATAAAACAAAAAATCAACAGCAGCCAACAGAAGCAGCAACAACTAATGCTAAGTTCAAGTATTTATATTAGTGCTATTTCATAGCTTCCTTACACACAAGATGACATAACTGTGTACTTAATCAGCTACTAAAATCAGGTAGCTTAACAATGTTTATAAACCATAACTGACGCAAACCAAAAAACTGCAGCTGATTTCTTGTCAGCCTTGATTTCTTGAGTTTCTATTAGTTGCACTAGAAAATACAAGAATATTACAATGGATGAAAATTATGGTTGTGTGTGAAAAGTCTTCCTAATCTCTTCTGTCTTTAGTGATACCATAGACTTGATTTTGCATGGATTTTTCACTGAGTATGCATTACGGAACAGTTCAATAACAGCTAATTTCTTCTGTTGTTAAAAGTAATGCTTTATAGACCAATTTTATTACTATGATGCTACACTTCCATTCTATTACACTAACAATCAAAAGGAATGTTCTTCAATACAAATAGGTGTGTTCCTACAACAAATGCACATTTCTTTAATTTTTAAGATCACTGACCAACTGTACATAGATCTCCCATTGCACAGCAATACTACTTGGTTTGGGTTTTTTTAGTCACATATTTAAAGACAGGTCAGCATATATTTTATAGATTTCTTATGGGATCGGTATTTTGAAGGTCAGTTGCCTGTGTACAAAAAAGTTACCTGGAAAAGCTCATTCGTGAAGGTGCCTAATGCTCACTTTGCGCTTTAACGAATTATCTGAATTACCAGTGTTCTTTAGGTGCTACT
Source organism: Syrrhaptes paradoxus (assembly GCA_013400615.1). Taxonomy (NCBI): domain Eukaryota; kingdom Metazoa; phylum Chordata; class Aves; order Pterocliformes; family Pteroclidae; genus Syrrhaptes; species Syrrhaptes paradoxus. The sequence goes on from VZTO01014811.1 coordinate 22,384, forward strand.
ACATTACAACAAGGCACAGTAGTTGCTGGAGTAAGATACATATCTTAAACTCACTTAAGAAGCTTAAATAACCCAGACAGAGGTTTAATCTTCTCTGCAGTTGGAAGGACATGGTATCTGACTGCTATCCAAGCACAGAGTACTCATGCACACCTTTGTCAATATTTCCCGCACTGGTCAGAGACACTCACTGTAAAAAATACAGCCAAATGGAAGAACAACACCTCTGTCCCCTACTTTTGCATGTTTCTTCCACTTGTTTAAATATATTCTTCATGCCTTTGTGCATAATGATGTCTTATTTCAAAATTGAACTTTTCTGCCCTGACCTTTGAATCTTCCGTACAAAATACGAAATCATATTAAATGCTAATATTATATTATTTCCCATTTGTCATGACAGTTGACCTTGAATACTTTTATTCTTTGCTGCCTTCTCAAATGGTACAGGTTACACCATGTATCTTTACTATATTTTCATTAGGAAATCAGAATTTAATCTATATCACAGAATCACACAGAATCACAGAATGTTAGGGATTGGAAGGGACCT
>VZTO01014811.1:23092-50173 GCA_013400615.1 Syrrhaptes paradoxus
TATTTATAAACATTAATTAGGTCACCCCTCAGTCTCCTCTTTCCCAAGCTGGAGACCCAGCTCCCTCAGCCTTTCCTCATAAGGGAGATGCTCCATTCCCTTAATCAAATTCTCCCCTTTGCAGACTTAGAATGTTTCACTGAAATTTTGAGAACATAATCTTCGTATTTTCATTACTGTGCAGTATTCTTCTGAGTGTATGTGCTAAAACTTGGTGAAATGAGCTCACTGTCAAAATATTAATATAAAATTCTAACAGCTAGAACACTGCTCATGGGCTCTTCCAGCTGACTAAAGAGTTTACATGTAGCCACCAGTAGCTATGTGCAATAGTTTGTCTTTGTGCTCTGCTCTTTCAAGAGATTTCGATGAAGGAATGCCTAATTCCTTTATCCAGGGGAAGTCTATGTCTGAAACAACTTTGAAGTAACTGGACTCTGGAGGTCTTGGGGTGTGCACAGGAGAAAGAGTAGCTTACTAGAGAACCTATAACTGAAGCTGGATGATATCTAGGCAGCCTATATGTTCTGTATGTTCCAAGGCTAAATGGCAGCTTGGTTTTGTTTTTTTCTTATTTTTTTTTTAATTTTTAAGATCTCAGTGATTCCTCACATCCAACATGACCCAGCTGTAGGTAGTCATGTAGCAGATTTAAGAATCTAGTTTTGAAGTAGGGAAACTTGTTTTAAATTCTTAAGTGGCTTTCCTACGAAAAAAAAGGTGTCTAAAAGTTCACCAAAAAAAAAAAANAAAAAAAAAAAGGAGAAAATGTAGAAGTTAGTCACTGGTCAAAATGAACCCCTTCTTTTAAAGAAAATTTACTAGTTATCTGCAGGAAAACAAATTTACACTTTAAAAATAAATATTTTTCTGCCATGCTCAGTTCAAGAGCAGGCTTCTATCATTCAAAATAAAAAAAAAACACAAACCAAAAAAGACTTTAATGTGCTAATTCTGAGCATATTGTAAGTAAAAAAAATACTTAAACCAAACCAATTATAATCTAAAAGCAATACTATTTTAAATAATTAAACCAGCTTTGTATATTTCAGATGTAGCTTACAGATATGGATTTTTTTTCTTCAATCAAACTGATTTTCATTTACTTTTGATAGTCAAATCATATATGTTTCTAGAGGACTTCTTTGTAATTTCTAAAGGGTGTCCTGATGAACAATCACTTAGTCTGTGGAAAGGATTGTGAAAATATATGGTATCAATCAAAGTCACTACTGAACAAAGAAAAATGAAATCTAAAATATAAGACTGATTAATCAGTGGCTTGGAGGGCTTACCAACCACTTCCCATGCAGGAAAAATAAAATGGCTTAGTTTTATGCTGTAGAATGAATGTGCATTTTCATGCAGTATCTCTAACAAATATAATAAAAAAGGTCAAACTCATCCAGGTAAAATAACTGGGCTGGTAGCGTTCCAAGCTATCTCATTTGTCAGTAAACAAATGTTAGGTTTTCTGAAAACATCTGTGTTTTCTGATTTGCATGGAATTTTGTTTAACTTAGAAATCTGCAGAGATAGAAAATTAGCTTTCTCTCTGATTTTAGTCAAATTTCCAAAAAAAAATCAATAATTGGATTTAATTTTTTTTTAATTATTCAGATCTGAACAACTCCAAGTTCCATCTTCTTCTGACTTAGAGGTACAAACATCATGAGGTAATTTTTGCTCTTTTGATGTTAGATGTCTAAACATAAGGCAAATAAGAGCAAGCTTTATGAGAAAGGAAAAAAAAATACAGCAACTCTAGTTGTTATTATAGTTTGGATTTATTCATAATTATGTTATTACCAATTGATGTAGTTTCCAAATTGTTAATGTAGTTTCCACTAATTCAAGAACTCTTATCACTAACACATGCAACTATTGTATTATATAGGTTGCTCTTAGTGGTGACCTTGCATTTGTAGATATATCCTAATTCGCATAAAATTGCATTAATAGGATGTGAAGATTTCAAAGTTAATATGTAAAAAATTAAGAGGTAACATAAGTATTTCAATACTACGATTAATTCATTTTTCAATACCATACCAATTGTTACAAATTGGAAAGTTGGTTCTGCAAAAATATTCAAAAAAATTTTATGTGTCTCAAATCAGATGACATGTTAACTGCTGCTTTTAGTTAAAATTTTCTAAAACAAGTAACAATTCACAGAGGTTTTAGTGGATTCGCAATCAGTTGACTCTACAGAAGAAAACTATGCAATCCGTGTTAATACTAATGATACCAAAGTGCTGAGCATTTGTAATGTCACTTAAAATTTCAGCACAGTCATCAAAACCAAATGGTGAAACAACATTAAGGGGCAGATTGCTACATGTCATAACAGGGCAGACATTCTTTAGTAAGCAGAAGCCATGCTTCAGTTTCTTTCAGTTCTTTCTTTTTTTTTCCTAGCACTAGTTACAAGTGGAATGAAAATATCCCTTTGGAGGGGAACATACATACACAACTGACCTCTCTTTCTGACTCTTTGGGAATGTTCTTGCTCAGCCCACCTCACGGATCTTTGCTCACTGTTGGCACACAAGCTAATGTACTAAACGTTCACCATTTTCTAAAGCTGACATTTTGATAGCAGTCTGTACAAAAATAAAATCATTCTTTTTAACAGATAATTATTTGATATATGTGGGTTTGCAATGTACTAAATAGTCCTTACTTAGTTTTCTCTTGGTGCACATTTAAAATTATTAGGATTAATTTAAGGACTACAGCTGTTTACTCCTGTTTTAGTCTGTCTCACCTGGGTGGAGGTGCTTGAGAGGAGACAAATCCATCACCAGCACAACCCCTTCCAGGTTCCACAAAATTTCCATAGTTTGCCTGGCTTGCCAAGTACAAGAAAAAATTACTGTAACAAAGCAGATAATTTTTTTCTACCTTATGCCTTGTCATGGCATTTTTCCTGCCTTGAAATAGCACTTCAGATCCTCTAACCACCACACTGATGCTGGAGCGCAACAAACTTAACTTATTGCACACTCAGCTGAAGGAAGGTAAGTCTCAGTATCAACAAAAGTATGCTTCATCTCAAATATATTTGGTAAAGTTCTAAAGAATCATGAGTATGACAGTACCCTTCTATTCCATTTCTGTATCCTGCATTCTGCCTCATTGCAAAATGTGTATTTGGCAAAACAAGAGTTCTAAGTAACTTTGATTAGCAGAGAAATATCATAATCTAACTGCTGGAAATAAGATGTTTTAAAGCTAATGTTGCAATCACATTGCAAACATCTTGAAAAAAAAAAGTCCTAAAAAAAAAACAATTCTTTTTTTTTTTTAATTACTATTATTATTTTTTAAATAGAAGAAACAAGACCATAAAATGGGGAAGTGGATTCATTTATTGTGTTCTTTATAATGCACATGGGGAAAGAAACCAAGATTTCTCTTATTTCTGATAAGAAAGAGGAGAAATTGCAGTACTGCTTTCATAAAGTATCACACAAGTCAATCTGTCTTTCAAGTGGAGTGCATAAAAGATTGGGGAATAGGAACGCAAACTTTTTGAAAAGACTTCTAAGAACAGTGGATGAAGTTTTCTCTAAGCTTCAGCTGAAGTTGTTTAGATCTACTAGCCTCAGTTCAGCTTGGCTTTCAGTTCATATGTCTTTCTCTACCAGTGCAAAATGTATGTAAACTAGATATAAAATGCAACCAAATCAGACATGGCATTTTATACCTTCTTTACACTCATTCTGTTGTAGCACAGCTGACAACAACAAAAAGCTTTATTCTCTTCTATGTGGTGTTGCTGAAGATTTTTTTAATAACAGCATATTTTAAACCACTAGTCATAAGGACTTATGGAAAAACAGGCTCTACATACTGAGACAGGGTTCTTCAGAGAAATCAGCCTCATTATGTTTTATTTTACTGTTCTGCTTTTGATCAGCCAGTAAACCCCTACAATGAAAGGAGAAATATCAGTTACATTAACTGGAAAATTATTTGGAAAATAAAAATGCAGGAGACCAGTTATCATTAAAATCTGGCCAAAAAGACAATAGCTGTTCAGGATTAATATTGTATAGACTTTTAGCTTTCTGATGTCAGACACCAGCGAAGTGAAACTGCTCCCTAAGGAAAGGTTAGCCTTGAGCATGACGACCCCAACAAGGGCCATGGTCCACAGAGTCTGACCACAGTCAACAGATCCACCTGCTGGTAACAGGGTCCATCAACATTTCCAGACAAGAAAAAGTGAAAAATCATGTCTGAAGTTCAATTAATGAGTTCCAGTCAGGAGCAGCAAGAGACTGGACCAAAGAGTAGAAACAAGTTATAGCATGCTCCGAGGGGGGCATCCAGGAAATAAGGTACCTGCAAGTTAGGCGTGAAGCCCATACAGCAAGCAGAGATAAGACTGGAGACGGGCCCACCTTGGACATAGCTCAACCAAGAACTGGCTGCCCAGAACTGAGCTTAGCTGGAGGTCCTGGGCCCATGGGCTGGCAGTGTGGCCAGGTGCTCCATGTGAGGTTGATTGGAGCTATTAAAGCCTATTAGTGCCCTCATAACTCTGAGAGCCAGAAGTCTAAAGGTTTGGCTTAAATATTAAGAAACTACCACCACCCCCCCTAAAAATCCAAACGTTTGATATTTTAATTTATTCCTACTTGATATATTAAAATGTAACTGATCAAATAATGAATTCAAGTAATAGGATTTGGATCAGAGGGACTGTTTCAGTTAAGATGAACTCTTGAGGGCTTTTCTTTACGCTGTAGAGAAACAATCTGAAAATATTTTCGCATTTCAACAAAATCTGAACTTCTCAAAATATTTCTGTTTAATCAAAACAATGAAATGTCAAATTTACAACAACTTTTAGCTAATACAGTTTGGTATTCTTTCATCATGCGTGCGAGTCCTTTCTCTCATGAATTTTCATAATTCCTAAAAGGTAAGTGAAATAACATCTATACTGCTTTTCGAAGAGAGAAATAAACCTATGTTTGAGAACAAGCTCGTCCTACATTCCACCTACCATCTCCTACTCTGTGATTCAGTGACTGGTGCATGGAATGAAGTACATTCTCAGCAAGTTTGAGGATAATGCCAGATTGAGAGGAGCAACCAATTTGCTAGAAGGCAAGGTTACTCTTCAGAGGGACCTGGACAGGCTGTTGAGACATGAGTTGACAGGAACCTCTTAAAAAAAAGCACCTGTAAAGTTCTTCATCTGGGGTGGAATAACCCCAGGCAACAATATAGGCTGGTGGCCAGTTGTCTAGGAAGCAGTTCTGCAGAAAGAAATATGGAATCCAGGTGGACAATAAGGTGAAAATGAGCCACCAATGTGCCTTTGCAGTGAGGCCAAACACATCCCAGGCTGTGTTATTAAGGGTGTAGTCAGTAGACCAAGGAAAGTGATCTTTCCCCTCTGTTCAGCACTTCTAAGACTGCATCTGGAATGCTGTGTCCAGTTTTGTGTTCCTCAGTGTAGGAAGGATACTGGCATACTAGAGCAAGTCCAGCAGATGCCACCAAGATGTTCAACGGCTGGAGCACATGATTTATAAGAAGAGGCTGAGAGAGCTGTGTCTGTTCAGCTTGAAGAAGTGTAGTGTTGTGCTCCCTCCCCTCCTCTGCTTAAACAGCAACCACCAGTGGTCATGATGGCTACATCCAGTCGTCATGGCTGCATCCAGCTTAAGTTGGACTCTGGGGAAACAGGTAACAGCACAATAGCCAAGTGGTATGTTGTGCATCTTGCTCAACAGCTGAAGGCTAACTCAATGCACCAACTGAAATACAGTTAGTATGCAAATAAATCAGTCATCTTACTCCATAAATAGTGGTCAGCCCAGGCCCTGTTGAGCTCTCCTACACAGCAGTGGGCTGCACACTAGTATCTCCCCTTGAGTAGGGACGCCTCTCAAGGTTACTCCTTGAGGCTGACAGATTCTTTACCACAACAGATTCTCGGTAATTGATTAATAATATGCTAAAGTGTGAAGTCTTAGCTAAGTGATATACAGGATTGATTTTGCATATATAATCCTTTAGACATAAACAGTTGACCAAGTCTGGGACTAGCTTGGATCCAGCTGCACCTAGGCTCCTCTCTGAGAAGGAGTTTAGAGAGCAAGGGGGTCCTTTCTGAACCTCATGACTCAACAGAAGGGTCTCCCTGACAGTTTTGTCTGACCCTGTCCTCTATGCAGTATATAATCAAGTGTACCTTGCCATCGAACCTTGTTAAATCATTGTCGCATTAACCTTTGAAATTTGTTAACTCACTGCTTTACATCATTGAAGTGTATGGCTGCTCCTCTCTTGCAAGTGAAGTGCATAACTCACTCTGACTCCTTCTGCAACAAGGAGGAGGGCCAGGAGAAAGAATATGTCTGTCTACAGCTACCCGATCAAAGAATACAGAGAAGATGGTGCTATACTCCTCTCAAAGGTTCACAGTCCACTTTTCCATTCCCAGAAAATTCTAATTAGATAGTAACGTGGCTTCATGTTTTTTCCTAAAAAATATTGTTTCTTTTTTTAATCAGAAGGCTGGCTAAATACTCAAAAGAGAAGTTCTGAAATCTCCCTCTTTGGGCAAATCTCTGAGCAACCAAGCTGATAAGAGCTTCTCTGATAAGAGAAGACCTCCACAGGTCTCTTCCAACTTGAATAATTGTTGTATGACTCTATGTGTAATGCTTTTTAGTTTGACTATGTGGAAACAATATGAGCTGATCTAAAGACATAAAAAAGTAGAGATCTAAAGATATAAGAAATGACAGTGTATGAAAACACCATGCCTTTACTGTCTACCTTTAAGATATCTTAGTCAATGTCACATCTGAAATGACATTCATAATGCAGTTGAAATGCTAAAGCTATGAGTTATGACTTGTAACCTGGTAAGAGAGGAAAGAGTCTTTCAGCATGAGGCATATGCATAAATACAGCTGTACATATTTTAATTATTTTACATATACACAGAAATGCACACATAGAAATGCACACAAAGAGAAATTGCATTCCATATGTATATACAGCTCCACTATTGATACTGTAAGTATGAAAGTCTAAATATATCCACAGTTATCAACACTGTGTGATTAAGACTTAATGCACATACAGGCAAAGAGGACAACTGGAGAATATTAAGAGAAGAGCAGGGCAAGATTCTAACACTTCAAATATGACTCTTGTATACTATACTGAAATTTTATTAACAAAACCTTATGCATCATGAAAAGGAGCCTAATGTGAATTATTCCACTTTGCAACACTTCCCTCCCCATTAAGTTACTCAAAGTTCATCTATAGGCAGTGCAGTTTATACTCTTGCACACTTCCATTTGTTATGGATTGTTCCTAGTAGAATGTTCATGGAAGAAGAGAAAACAAAAGTCTAACAGTTTTGATAGTGGTGCTGAAAAAGAAAACTGTTCCTTATCATAAATAATGAGATCAGTACACTGCTCATATGATAACAGTGACCCCCAAAGCCTTGAAAACAATTATTTCACAAAACCCAGTTCATAGCTTTGTGTGTATTAACAATATAATAAGAAATGTTTCCTCCTGCTTAAGATATCTGAGAGCTGCTAGAGAGCACTTCAGACTGAACAAGGAATTAAACATTTTTACTTCTTCCATCTGCAGAACTTTCAAGGCCTTTCTGAATGCAAAGTTCCTTTATGAAAGGTGGTAATATAAGACATTTACTTGCTGCCTAGTTCAGTAGGTAACAAACATATATCACAGATGTTTTGGGGGAAGTAAAAACTGATGGGGAAGAAAGGATGATAGATCAGAGACAGTTAATCCTTAAGATCAGAGACCTTTACGAAATCTTCATGCCTCATCACAAACTTCCCTGTACATGATAGCTTCCAGTCTCTGTGAGTTAATTCCCTGGAATTAATCCCTAACACTGGGGCAACAGTTATTCTCCAAAGTAACGTGGACTGAAAATTTCCATCCAATTGAATAGAAAACTGTTCTTCTTACTTGTCTAAAAAACCCTAAAACCTGAAAGTTACATCCTTTTTGTCACACTTTCACTTCAAAGAATCATTTGTAGTATTTAGGCCCAAACTGAACAGATTATAGCTTCCATAAGTTTTGTGATATCTTTCCCAAATCTGCTTTTACTTATCTTTTTCAACCAAAAGATGATGCCTTAATTATTCACTGAAAAGGTAATATTTTTAGACTTTTAAAAATTTTGTATGCCATTAAAAAGCTTTCATTAAAAAGATTAGCACAAACTCAGTTAGCAGAGGAAGCCTTATGTACAGCTGTAAGATGATCTTGCAGAATTCCTGACACTCTTTGCCTCAGCAAGGTAAAGTAGGGATCTTCATTCATATTTAAATTCCAACTAATATTCAGGGAATGCATTTTGCAGATCTAATTAATAACATATGGACATATGGGAACAGATTTAGATGTGATAAATGTGCAATAGCCAAGAAATTAATGTGCCAGATCAGAGAAGTAGGGAATGAAATACATGTACTCAGGAAAATAAAAGATTTTTTCAGTAAAACACTTCATGCTTTGTTTTATACCACAACTGTGAGAAAGCAGAAAAAGCAAACACAGCAAAACAAAGGGAGAATTTAAGTCCTGATCCTCCCCTGATCCTAGCAACCTCAAGTATCCTCAGCAAAGGGACAAGTAGCAAACAACTACAGAACTGCTCAGTGAGGGAATAAAAAACTTAAAGTACATACAGAGAGCACAAGGTTTGATTACTATGAAAAACTGGAACTGTTCATAATGACATTGAACTAATGGGTTATTGTGCAGGGATAGAAGGGACTGGGGTGAAGAAAGATCATTTTTGTAAAATAGCAAAAGAAGAAAACATGAGCGAAGCCTGTCGCATGCTTTCATACATCCATAACACCCCTTCATTGATTTATCCAGCCTCTTTACAGAGCCAAAGTTGAGTCACTTTTCTCTGTTTACCAACCTGCTTACAGTTTACTTTACAGGTCAAATGAGTGGCCCATCTCTTGTGGAGAGCCTGTTCTGACTGCCTACCACATGGATGAATTCACACAAGGAAAATAAAAATGCCAGCAGCATTTTGAAAGTGCTGCTGATATAGCAGCAAGTTAATTTGCAGGGAAAGGAAAGGCTTGCTGTGGTTTTGCAAGAGTCTGTGAAAAAAAAAGAAAGCTTATCTGAGGTTACAGAAACAAAACTAAGCCAGGAACTTTTTTAAAAACAAACAAACAAACAAACAAACAAACAAACAAAACAAACAAACAAAAAACAAAAAACTCAAAAAAAGGCTTAAAATTTAATGTAAAAGACAATAACGTATCTTAATTCAAAGGTGTGTGGTTTAGTTACATTACTGCCTAGTTACATACAAAAACAAGAACAGTAAAAGCTAGGTGCACAGCACAAGTGTAAAAGAGCTAGTTCTTCACCTCAAAAGAGAAGTCACTGTCAAACAAATACTCATTTTGTTTCCAAAATTGACAGAGAGGCTCATCTGTTTTAATGTTCTGTGACTGTGAGTTATACCTGTCCAGAATAAAAATGCCAGTACTGCCCTTTTCACATACCCAGTGAAATGTTTGGAAACAGATAAGCAAAAGCTTGTAGGCTTTGGGTGTCTACAGAAGTAATTACTCAAGGAGTTCATCTGCCAGGGTTAGTTTTTGTAACAGGACAAATTCATCCATACAGAGGAATGGAATCTCTACAAAAGGGAAAGTAGGAGTAAAGGAAAAATTCTATCACCAGACCGGACTACTGGACACTTCAAAAAATAAGCATTTAAATTAAAATTGTCACAACATGCAAATCTTCCACAGGATGAGATAAATGATGGTACATTTATTCAAATAAAATGAACCTATAAATGGTCTACTGATAATCACATAAATGTGAAAATGAAATATTCACCCCAGTGCAAGAGGATTTGTCTATACATCTAATACAATGGAAGGACAGATCCCTATTAGTGCAATGATGACAGGTAGTTTCCTTTTCATTCACAGTAGCTTCAGTATTGCAGTCCACAGGCCTAAACCACTGCAAAGTACCATACAGCTTCCTGTTTTGGTGTAAATGGATTTGATCTGAAGTCGCAGCTAGTGCCATGTAAAAGTTTCCTCTTTATGGATATCCAAAGCTTTTATGTGGCAAATAGAAAAACTAAAGAAATAAAAGACATTTCACTCATTACAGAGAAAAGTGACCACATCCCCAAAGAAGAAATATTTAGCCCTACGTACATCAGAATTATGGCAAAACAGACCAAACACTATAGAATGCTTTGGTGAGTTATGATATTTTTCTGAATTATATCACACCAGAAAGCATGTATTTCAATATAAGTAATATAGCAGGTGTACTCAAAGTAAACGGTTTTGTCAAGGGAAGAGATTCAGTTATACTTTATATAAACACCAGTAATGCTACCTTTCAGCAAGGAATCTAGTATATTTGTCTTTACTTCAGCTGGGACAGAGTTAACTTTCTTCATAGTAGCTAGTCTGAGGCTATATTTTGGATTTGTGCAGAGAAGGCGGCTGATAACATACTGATATTTATAGTTGCTGGACTCTTCAGCATCTCTTCTGTGCCTGTGTCTGCAAGTGCAGGAGAAGCTGGGAGGGAGCACAGCCCCAGTTACTAGCCTAGGATTCGATCTTAGGTTTAGGACTGAGACCCAAATTAGCCAATACTTTATTCCATATAATGCACATTATGCCCAGTATATAGTTGAGGATTTGTCTGGANGTAGGGACAAGGGTGACTGAACAGCTGTATGGTGTTTTGATGCTAGCCAGGGTCAAAACCATGACAATATTGAAACCCAATAAGCTATAGATGTCAGCAAAACTTCAGAAATAACATCTTGAACAGAAGGGGATGGGATGCTGCAGTAATCCAATGGCATCAAATAACTGATGATAAGATCTGTTGTCTTCTACCTTAGTATTCTCTACTTAACAAGAAGTTGATGAAGAGGAGAGATGACATGGGTTGAGAATAGTGGCAGATGTGTGTTAGTCACTGGAATGTTTTCCTTTATAGGCTACAGGTGTGTTTGATAAGGGGAGAAAGAGAGCCTTTCATACCTTTAAGTCACTATTCCTTCCATCACAGTATGGATTTTCTCAGTGACAGGTGATATGGTATTTCATCAAACTCTTTCCTTCACATAGTTTTACTGTGAAGTCTGTGCCTTATGCAACTTTTAACACTTGCTGAAACTAGAATATGTTTCCTGAGAGCATGATTTTTAAATGCCTTGAGAAAACTAAAACAGCCTTTCTATGTGTAAGAGTTTGTTTCTCTATAAAATATGCAAAGGATATTTCTGTGTATTAATTTGCCCATGTGGGAAAGAGTTCCTATTTTTCTAGAGATCCTTTTCCAAATTCAAACCACAGCAGTATTTTAGAAGATAAAATACATAATTGCAGAGACTTTCCTTGTTTCATTCATACAGTTATACAATATATTTGAGGAGGCATAAACAGCATTCACTTTTTTAATTGAAAATTATCAATATGGCAATATACTTTAAAATAAAAAGTACAATCTTAGACATTAGAGAGAAACACAGAAGGAAAAACAGTTCTGTTGCATATGATAAGTTCACTGGTTTTGCCAACTTTTCTGTCTAGCTTACTCTACAAAACTGATCGTTCAAACTGAATTCAAAGTTCCACAAACACTTTAAGTCAGCCCTGCATCTGAGAGATGCAGTTCTCTACTCCCTGTGCCCCATCATACCCTACCTGTTCTGGTTTTCATTAGAGTAGGAAACTGACTAGAAATAACTTTTTTCATCTATAGTCCTTCAATTTGGACCTATTCCTTAGGTTACCTTAATGAAAGTTTGTAAAGATACAGGGAGAGAGCAGGGAAGGAGTAGGAATAGTAATTCCATTGGTTGCAGTGTTGTTTTATAGTACCTTAAATTACATAGGAACTACTTTCTTAGACATATAGTCACACTGAAGGAACACTTCAGAATTTTGTAAGGCATACATAAGTAAAGGTTTGTTGTGTTGGACCACAAAGTGTAAGTGCAAAGGTTTAAATCTGGGCATAATTATTTTAGTTTAAAACAAGTGCAGTGTTGAAATCAATCTTGAAAAGTGCCACTGGCTTCTGAAAGATACTAGAAAGTTGAAAAGCCCTTTTAAATTACAAGAGGAGCATTTAAGAAACACTCAACACCATGAGGTTCTGACCTTATGCCTTTAAGAAGGTGTCAAAAGCCTGCTGCAGTGGGACTGTGAATAGCAGGGTTTCTTATTTCTGCTTCCTTCACCCCACACCCAAGGACTCTCAGATCACATGCAGGATATGTATCGCAAAATTCTCCATTAAATAAAGGGTATTGGTCCTTAGTGTCTAGCCTTCCAGACATTAGTAAGTCTAGACACTGTAGAATTTTGATGATATTATTATATCATTTACAGAACTTTAGATTGTGCGTCATTCTAGAAAAAAGGGGAAAAGTGAACTGAGAAGGAGAGCAGAAAAAATAAATGAGCCAAGGTCATGAAGTATCTTATGCTGGGTCAAAGGACTGAGTAATAGCAAAAAAAATTTGGATCGGACAAGGCAATATGAATGTGACACTAAAAGTAGTTCATCAGATTGGGATGTGTTTGTAGAACACCATGGATGCTACTGTGATACTGAAATTACAGGCAGAGCAAAAGATATAAATAAATACTATCTGCAACAGAGAGGTCAAAAGATGATTTTGTGGAGACGCTTACCTTCATCCCTATGGCACACTGTGCTTTGTCAGGGGCAAATTCTGATCTACAACCTCTGGTATTCCACATTTAAGAGGTGAAGGAGAGCATAAAAGTGCAGGTTAATCTGAACCTTTGTATTTTCCTTTCTGTGAGATGAAAATACATTAGCTCTGAAAACTGTATAAATCCGGTGCTGCAATTGCTTAATCAGAAAAGCTTTTTCCTCTGCTGAACTACTTGTTAAAAGCAGTACTTCCAAATAGCCAAAAGAAAAATGGAGCCAAATGCCTCTGTAGTGATGTTAATCCTTGGCTCAAACACTATGTTCCTACAGTAAAGTGCCTTGCAACTAATTACAGTGTGCAATCACCACAGCAGACCTGAGGCATTAAGCGTGATTAGAATTGTATGCTGGAGCTCTCACTAGATGATGTGCTTCTGCTGTCTGCATCGCCATGCTACGTAGCTATTCAAAAGCTATGGCCTTGTCGTTACAAAGGCATGTACTATTAGACATAATATAGAACTATTATATAATTCTGCATATTTGTGGCACAAATGCTTGTCTACAAGACCATTGAAAAAATACTGTACTCCCAAAAAGAAAAAAAGTGTGTCTGTCTAGACAGAGGATTTTGCTAACCTCTTCCTTGAATGTAGGTAGGAATCATCAACTGTCTTCTCCAAGCTAGAACATCCTAAAACTCCCAGTGGTGATGGCTTAGGTATTTGGACTGTTGACCAGTGGCAGAGGCTGCTCTAACTCTAGCTGCTGTTCTCCTCTGCTTGTGTTAGGACCACAGATCTTGAAAGAAAATGGAGAATACTTCTACTATGTCAGCCCCGCACAACCTCAGAGAGAGAGGGAAGGAGGTGGTAACAGTTCCTGTTTGTCCTTACAATTTGAGTTCCTCCTCAGGATCTTCTACTAAAATTGTTAAGCTCAATAGATTTTATTTTAAAGAGGCGAATATTATTACCTCCTAATATTAACAATTAAATGCAAAGAACATTCAATTTCTGTCTAGCCACTGAGTTAGAAGCAATGCTAAATTAGCTTATGATTCTTATTGTGTTGTGGGCTGCCCAAGAGCCAGTGTCATAAGTCAACACCCCACTGTGTTAGGCATCACACAAACAATGAACAAAAAATACTGTCTTGGTGCCAAAGAATGTTTCAGCTGAACATTGTAGTTCAGAGCAAAGGAAACAGGAGTCAAATATAAAGTTCAGCTATAATAGTCAGCGCTGTCTCAGCTAGTTCCCATGCCCCTTCTCTGTGTCCTGTTTTATCTTTCTTATGGTTTTCAGCTTTGCAGTGCACCTTGTCATTTCACAGCAGAGTCACAGTGATCTGAAGAAATACTAATACAAGCAGAAAAAAATCCTTGGCAATGCCTGCTTTTGTCACATTAATTTTTTTTTCAAATGAACTACAAGATTAAAAATAATCAAAGGAAGAAAAAGGTCTGTACCAAAAAGGGAGTCTTTAGTGCTTTTCCACATATCTGGCAACAGTAAGGTAGTAATGTTAAAGTAATTAGAAACTGTCATGATGCTCATCTTCTACTTGTTTTTCTGAGTATGCAAGCTCCAGAACTCTGCACTATTGTTCTGAAAGATGTTTGTATACTTATACAATAGCTGACATCAATGAAACAAGCACAAAAGAATTGAAATGGGCTTGGAACTACACTGACTGAATATTTAATGGTCAAGAGCAGAGAGTGAACTATGAAGAGAGGGAAGCAGTTACTACTATATACTCTAAGCAAGTAACTTGTGCTCTGCAGCCTACAGGAGGGGTTCTGAGTTCTCCAGAATTTAGAAATAGCTATTAACAAGGACAATATAGAGAATGAAGCATATTTACCCATATTGCCAAACTCTGCACATTTTTAGGACAGGCACGAGATTTATCTATCTTTTTAAGTGTAATCTGTGGTATACCCGTACTGTTAGAACTGTGCAACTTCTCATGGAGCTCGTTATGATATGTTATGGTTTATGTGTGTCGAGGTTTTAAAAACCACCACACAGCCTCTTGTCAAACAGGCTCATGGTCTGAGGCATGGACAGGGACCACTTATTGTCACAGGCCAGAAACTGACATGACTTGGGAAAATGTAAAAAAACAATTTAAGTTGTTAACAATATTTACAATCAAAACCAAAGCAAGATAATGAGAAAAAATAACTACATCTTAGAAAGGCACTTCTCCCCCACTGCTCCCTTCTTCCCAGGCCCAAAGGCTTTATTCCTGATTTCTCTAACTTCTCCCCCTGCAGTGGCACAGGGGGGCAGGAATGGGGATTGCAGTCTGTCCATATTGTCTCTGCCACTTCTTCCTCTTCAGGGGGAGGGCTCCTCACAGGCTTTCCCTGCTCCAGCATGGGGTCCTTCTCACAGGAGAGTCCTTCACAAACTGCTCCAATGTGAGTCCTGCACATACAGAGTCACAGTACTCTGACAACTGCTCAGCTCCAGCGTGGGTTTCTTCAACAAAATTCACTGCCTCCTTCGGGCATGGCTACTTCTTACACCATGGGGCCCTCCATGGCTACATCTCCACAAGCAATAGGCAAGCTTGCTTTTCATGGGCTGCACTAGGACAACATGCATCAGCATGATTCTTCACCACAGGCTGCAGGGGAATCTCTGTTCCGAGGCACCTCCTTCCTCTCCTTTCTCTTCACAAACCTTTGTGTCTGCAGAGTTATCTCTTTCACATCCCACTCCTCTCTCCACTGCGCTCCTCTTTCACTGACTCCTGAGAAACTCCTGGCTCTTGGGCGAGCCACGGCAGAGGCTTAGGCTGCAGCAGGCCAGGTTACAGAAGAAGCCAGGCAGGGAGCTGGATGGCTGGGCCAGTCAGGCCAGGCCCCACCCAGGGTAACACCAACCCCTCCATCCACTGTGCCCCCTCTTAAACATCAGCAGAGGAGGTGATTGGCTCAGCCTTGGGCAGGGGCGGGTCCAGCCTGGAGATGGGGGAACTTGCAGCCATTTCTCACAGGGGCCATGTTGGTAGTACTTCCCCCTGCCTCCAGCTACCAAAGCCTTGGAGCTGGGGCATCTCTCAGCAGTTACTTACAGGAGCCATTACTGTAGCCCCTTCCCTGCTACCAAACAAGCCTGCCACACAAAACCACAGCAATGTGGAAGGAAAAATAAGCCATCTGCTACTAAAGATATATTTAGTGTTCTGGTTTGGGACAGTAGAGTTGGGATTTTTTTTGTTGTTTTTATTTGTTTGTTTTTGAGATGTATACGTAGCTACTAGTCATAGTAATCCCTTGATAGGTCACTATCCCTAATTTTCTGAGTAAGAAATTATCAATAAGAATGAAACTTTCATAAACCAGGCTTAGGGATGAGCTGGTTAGCTGCCACCAGGAATGCTAGTTCTGCTTCTTCCTCAGATTTCCAGAGGATGTCCTTGCTGCTCCCTGTCAGCCATGCTGTCAACATGACCTCCAGTGCAGCAGTTCAGGGAACTGAACTGACAGAAAACAGCTCACATCTAAAGGAGAGCTGGCAGAAGGGGAGGAGCAGGAATGCACACCAGACTTGCAGGCCAGGGAGTTGGGGGAGGGGGGCAGGGCCATGAACCAGGAAAGCACAGAGCTGGTGAGCAGAGAAGCAGCTTCTGCCAAGAGTCCAGTGATCATCAGGTAAAAACAAGGTAACCCATGAGGTCTGAAGTCCCTCCAGGAAATGCAGACAACAATTCAGGGACAGGAATGTGGTCACACACTCCTGTGGCATCAGTGGCATCACTGGAGCAGGGACTAGTGGCCTTGGGCTGGTCTGAAGTGGGGTCGCAGGCCATGGGTAGGGTTGGAGGGAGCTCTGGGAAGGCTGGGCAGGGACCATCAGGTTTGGTAATGCCCTGACGTGCATAAGCAATGAATGTTTCTTTTCAAATTTGAGTTTTGGAGAAGTTAGAGCTCAGAACTTTTTCACAGTGGATGAATAAAGAAAAAAAAAGAACAAATTGTGTGATCTTTCATGAAAAAATATTATTGTTTGTTTGTTAGTTTTGTGGGGTTTTTTAAATCTCAACCTCCTTAGTTAATTTGTTCACTTTGAATAATCATTTGTGTCTTGTTTTGAAAGACAGTATCCTCAAATATTGATATTGTATCCCTTGTTAGACATCTACACTTTCTTAAGTATTTCACATACAGATCTGGCTGGATCAATGATTTGCTTGAACTCTCCTTCCTCTCACACATTTTTAAAAGCTATTTAATACATATAATCGCACCATAAATTCAGTATTTAGACTATCCAGGGAATATAGGACCATTTCCTCTGGAGAATAAGGAATAGTTGACATCACAGGGCTGATTCTAAGGACAATCCTTTATGTTTTAAAACAAATGTAGATATTTTAAACAACTTTTTCACAGTACCTTTGGTATGCCTGTACTGAAAATGCAGTTCTGATTTCCTGTGGTTGTTGCCTAAGGGAACATTCTAATACTGTGCAGGAGATAAAAAGGTTCAAGTTAAAATGAAATGGAGAGACAGAAAGCATTTTGCAGCTAATGACTTGATCTGCAGTTTCACTGCTCTGAAAGATGTCACCCACTATATACTTTTTTGATGTAATGTTTAAGGTCTATATTTCTTTCAATAAGTGCAGTTTGTAACTGTATTTTTGCTCTATCAAAATGAACTGAAAATTAAATCAAACAAATATGCTTGTTTGCTCTAAAATTCACTCCTGTAATCCAAGTTATGCTGGTATAAAACATATACAGGAAAAGGGTGGAAGTGCTTTTTTATTAGTGTTTATTCAGTAATAAACATTCAAAGAACTTTTGGGATAATCTATAAAATTTAAGTTGAAGAAAAATATCAAATTATTTAGTAATTAATAGATAAATTAGTTGCATATTGTGTTACATTATTTTAAAGTAGAATTTAAAGTTTAATTAGTGATGAAAATTATGGAAATAACAAGCAATGGAAAATGGGTGATTCTAACTGAAGATTTTCTTCATTGTTATTTATCAGCTTTTCCTTTCCATGTAATTGCCCTGAGCTAATTAAAGAAATAATATTAAAACTCTTGTGAGTTTGTAGTAATTGAATCTCCTAAAATGAAACCTATTAAATAATTTTATTGAGGTTATTTGTACAAGCCATATAAGACATGTTGTAAGTGTTGGTCTAAATGACAACAGTAATGTTGAAAGGTACTAGTAGCAACAATTAGCACACTTCTAACAATGAGGACATATTTCCTGCCAGTTATCTTGGGACACATTCATGCATAAATTTTTTCATACTATTTACCTCATATTATACCAACTAATGCATCAAAACTATAGCATATTGCATAGAATGTTGTAGACGTAGTACTGTAATTCTGTGTAGATGAACCTAGTGCAAAATGTATTCTATGTTTCCATTATCCAACATAAAAAAAGCCCTTAAAGTAACATTTGTAAATTAGCATTTAATGTCCATGACTCATACACTGGAGGTCTGGCATTCTAGTCTCCTTTGATTTGTTCAGCCACAGGAGAAGCTGCAGTGGATAAAAATCAGCAGTTAGTAAGTGTTATTGATCTAGTTAATTAAAAAATACATTTTTTAATAATTTCAGCAATTCTTTTGTTATGTCATAATGAAGTCAAGTAACTTCTCAAGTCATTCAGCCTCTTGTTATTTGATTTGAAAACAAAGGAAAGAAAAGGAGGAAAAAGAATGTTGTTAATTAAAGGGTTATTAAAATGCGGACAGCTATTTTTTCTGAAATGTCAATAATGATCGCAATGTACTGAAAATATAGGTAAGTTGTTCGTACATACATTTCTGGAAGACGGAAAGTTGTTTCTGTGCTTATAGTTTATGTTATAAGCTTTATTTTCAGCTAATTTAACAAACAGGGTAAATTCCAATATCTGTGTAACTCTGATAACATAGTGATATTAGCAGAGAACGTGAATAATAAGAGTATTGCAAGCATGAACATTTTAAGTCCAGTAGTGGTAGGTATTAATTTGCATAGTGAGACTGTTAGTTTTCTAAAGCTGTCTTCCCCCAGTGTAAATTTATTATGGGTAGAAAGCAGATACATTCCTTATTTTGTTTGCAAAGCAACAACTTTTTTTTATATATGAATAGATTTAAGCCCCAGCCAAGGTTTCAGGCATTAGATTGGCTGCTTTACAATTCTGGATGAGAGTGTAAGACAGATTTCCAGAAAACCCTCTTAACACTAAAAAACATTTTTTCTGCAAACGTGTTTGTGACATATTTACAGTTACATTGCAATAAAGCATGCAATAGCTGAGTTGTAACTGCTTAAAGTGACAAAAAAATAACCTATGGAGATAACTAACATTTGTCAGAAATTTTGTTAAAAACAAGATTTAATATGAGACTTAGAGAATAACTAAGAAAAATATCAGGTTTACAGTTAAAGAGGTTTCCTACTTGTAGAAGACTTCAATGAACACAGAATAGAATATAATTTGTGTTTGCCCAGTACGCCAGCTAACAGTGACAGAAGTTAAAAGGGACAAGGACAGTATAAATCTCTATAACTCCAGCAAGTGGGAGAATTCCAATAACTTGGGAAATCACAAAAATTTACAGAAAAAAATTAAAACACCTATTGAAATTCAAATTCCTTTGTTTTCGCAATGAATAACCCAGGGGTTAAAACATGTAGAAAACTTTTTTTTATAACCTGAAACACCAAGTAAAACTATGAAAATACTGAAATTACTTATTTATTTTAGTCTTTACTGTAATGTTTTACCATACAATACTCTACCTAACTCTAATATCCTGTTAATTCAAAAATTCTATAGATGATTGTTGTGGTTTTAAACCCACCTAGTGGCAAACACCGTGCAGGCACTCACTCATTCCCCCCCGTGCTTTGTGGGATGGGGAGAGAATTAAAGGGGTAAAGGGAAAAGAGACTCAGGGGTTGAGATAAGAACAATTTAATAACTAAACTACAATAATAGAGAAAATGATGATAATAATAATAATAATTATAGCAACATATGCAAATATACAAATGAGTGACACACAGTGATACTGCCCATCATCCAATGACCAAGGCTCAGCTGATTCCCAGCTAATGATCCCAGAGCAGACAGAGTCCCAAAAACTGCAATCCTGGGATGAAAATAATAGCTCAAATGTCCAAGACACTGAGAGCTGACTGAGAGAGCCAGATGACCTCAATAGAGAGGGATATGACCCAGAAAGAGAGAGAGGACACATCCAGACAGAACCTCATCTGTATACTGGGCAGATATATATATATATATACACACACATATACACACTGGGCATATGTAAAGATATATACACAAGTCAAAACCAGGAAACACCAAAAAGCATCTATTTCAGTGTAAGTAATATAGCAGGTGTACTCAAAGTAAATGGCTTCATCTAGGGAAAAATTTTAGTTATATTTTTATAACCAAAAGTAATGCTACCTTTCTCCAAGGAATCTAGTATATTTGCTCTGGTTTCATCTGGGACAGAGTTAACTTTCTTCATTGTAGCTAGTAAGAGGCTATGCTTTGGATTTGTGCTGAAGAAGGTGGCTGGTAAGATACTGATGTTTATAGTTGCGGCCAGGACAGTCAAGGACTTTTCAGCATTTCTGCTGTGACAGTGTCTGCAGGGGCAGGAGAATCTGAGAGGGAGCACAGCCTCAATTACTAGCCTAGGATTCAACTTTAGGCTTAGGATTGAGACCGAAATTGGCCGATACTCTATTGCATATCATGCACATAATGCCCAGTATATAGATGAGGATCTGTCCGTAAGTACTCTCTCTTGCTCTGGTTTATCCCCTCTCGCTTGCTCTGGGTCATCTGTTCTGGGTCAGCCTTCTCTCAGAGTCATGTCACTCCCTCAGCCAGCTCTTGGTCTCATGCGCTCAGGTTTTCATCTCCTTTTCTGGGACTGGGTTTTTAGGACTCTCACTGCTCCAGGATCAGTAGCCAGGAATGGGCTGAGCCTTGGTCATTGGGCAGTGAGCAGTTTACTGTGTATGACACATTTGTATATATTACTGTTATTATAATAATTATTATTATCAGTACTTCATACTTTTAAAAAATCTATTTTGACAACTCATTTTCATAGTAGCAGGAAGTCTAGAATATGGTTTTAAGTTTCAAATCAGATATAGACAGAAGACCTTAAGTATCTCATTTTTCTAGCATGCAATGATACGCAAACACATGACCTAGCATTTTACACCAATATTTCAATACACAATTAAACTCCTAAGCTGTTCTGAAAATCTTAACTCTATATCTTCTTTACCAGTTATTAAATATATCCTAATTAATTTTCCTAGGGATTACTGCAAGACACTTGACATCTGCAAAATAAAAACTGTTGTAGCAGATTGATAGAAATTCTAACTATTAACACAATTGTTAACAGAAATTAACACACATTAGTTTACTGCCACAAAGTTTTCCATCAACACCTATTATATCTAATGTAGACATCAGAATATAAAAGAATATCAGTACCTTTTTTGATAAATGTGCACTGATTCCATGTGCTTACTTGCCAAACACTACTAGAATTTTTTCTTCCAGGGTTTTTATGCTTTCCTTTTCTGCCTAGCTGCTTGCACTGCAAATAGAATATGTGCAGATCATGAAAGGCTACTAAAATTGCTTCAAATTTTCTCATGAGAAAATGGGGTTGGACTTGCCAAGAAAGGGGATGGAGGTCCTTATCAAACTATTCCCCTGTCACTGAGATTAAGATTGTCTGCTCCCCTGAAAACTAAGAAATAATTGAAGCTGTGAACATTTCTCAGTGCACCTCACAGGCTATAATTATAGAGAATCCTGTGAAACTAAGAGCAGTCAATCACAGTTCTATTATTTTCTCTTTGGTGAAGATTCAGTACTTCCTTTACTCCTGTTATTATGCGTGTTTAAGAAAACTCCTAAAATAGGTCCAAAAAATCCTTTGAGGTTTTTTTTCAATCAATAAAATAAATCTGCATTATAAAAAGACAATTTATGTTCAGAATTACTAATTTTATCTTTATTGTGTTATCATAAACGTTCTAAATCTAGTTGATTATATAACCGATGATAACTAGGGGTAACTTCCTGGCCTCAGCTATATTACAGTGCAGATTTACCTTAGGTCAAAGATGTCTCCTGAAGATCCCTACAGAAGCTAGAGATTATGATCAGATAAGCCTCATTTAATAAGCTCAAATTTTTTGGCACTTAGGGATTTGGCAGTACAAGACCACTTCCTATGTCTTTAGATGGGAAAGAATAAGATATTAACTCTACTGATCAAACCTCTTTCCCATCTTTCCTTGAACAGATTATTATCTATGCTGTTACTGGGGATAAGAAAGACTGATATTTTGGATTTGAAGAAGTCTGTAACTGAAGTTGTGTTGTTAAAAATGTGTTGTAACTCCTAGATTGCTTTAATAATTACTTTTTGTTGTGGTTTGGTACCATGAAGTTCAACACTTTCTAACTATTCACTGAGTTCAGCACAGGGAAAATGAAAAGCAAGGAGGAAAGAGCAAGTCTTGTAGTCCTGTGTCACCTTGGTCATTTCAATACATCTCTTACATCTACCATTCTGGAATATGTGACAATTCTTTTGATCTTTTCACAGTTTTTCTGTTTACAATAAAAGACATTCTTACTAATTTTATCTAGAGGAAAAAAAAAGCTCAAGAAAGAAAAGACGAAAAAACAGCAAACCACATTCTTTTATTACAGATGCCAAGTTGTGGATGACAGATACAAAATGCAATGTAGGATATGTCTACATAATAGTTACTGGTATGTAGGCATAGCACCGTCACTACTAATTAGCTTGCTAACAATGTTTTGGTAGCATTCAGGCAACTTTGGAAGAGCTGAATAAATACTTTAGCAGCATGATGAAGGAAAGAGCTAACCTGAGTTGGACAGACATACCCATAACATTTACAAATTAACTGAGTATTTGCAAAAACTCTATCATGCTGAGTTTAGGTAGATTTATTGCACATGACATTCAGTGATTAATGAGAGGCTTGCTTCTGGCCTTTCTGGAACAGACGCACAAGGAGAATACATAGAGACTATGTCTTTTATGTTGTGAATACACACAGTTACTATTCTTGCAGATGAGCATTAATTACTCGTGGTGGCTTTCCATAGGTGATACAAAGAAATGAAGAAAAGATAGTTCCATTACCTTGTTATGTATGCTGGTCACGTGTAGAAGTAAAGTTTATTTATAATCTTCTGGCATTTTTGAATCCTCACAGCTCAAAATCATTCTAGAAAGTTTAGTGGGAATTGCTACTCCAATTTGCTCTGATTTGATTGCAGATCAATAGTAGATAATGTAACAGGAACATCTAGTGTCACAGGTACACTTAAGAAAGCATAAAATAAGCAAGAAATTACAAAGACACAAGTAAAAACTCTGAAAAGGTAAGGTCTGCAAAACCTTTCTGATCTCTCTGTAAATGGGTGTAGAAGTCATAATGTGTTACTACAAAAGTCCAACTTTGTCTTCTAATAATTCTTGGCATTATTATTTTTCACACCTTTGTTATCAGTTTTATTCTCACCATGCCTTTTTAGTCAATATTGACATTTCCTTTAAAATTTTACTTGGGATCTGTGGATGACAAAGGATTTTTAAGACTAAAAGCACTGAATTCCATTTTGAACTTATGGATTCTATGTGTTATTGTCCCAAACAACTAGCAAAGAGAAGTTACCTATTCCTTACAGATGTAAGCCTTCAGTGTGGCAAGTCTGTTATGTTAGATTGCAAGTTTTTGGATTTCACATTTGTATTTGCTTTCTTTTCTTCTTTAGCCAAGTACATAATCCCTGTAAACATTTGCTCTCACAATACACATATATACATATATATATAGTCACTCTCAGCTTTGAGTTAGTGATGTATTTTGCTTTTTAATTTCTTTAAGCTTTTGAAATAATATAGCATGGATGAATAGCTAAGGGGAAAAGTCAGTTTCTGCTGGTTTCCTTAAAAACTGGAAGTATCTTCTCATCCCAAACCTAAGAAATGGCATGCAGTGACAATTCCTCTTTGATACATGCAAGAACCTCTACCAAAACTCATTGCAAAGCCAGTCTTCTCAGTTGGAGATCCTGGATTAACATCTTGAATTTTAAGAGGCTGTGCTGGCAGCTCCTGTTTTAGCCTTTCCATTCCCCATTGTAATGTCTGCCAAACACCATGCCTCTTCAGCCTAGATGTCAAGCTTCACAATCCACTGTGCAATTCCTAACAATTCTCTCCTTTTCTGTTTCGTCAAACTAAAGAAAAACAAGAGAACATTTGAAATAATGTAGCTGTTTGGACCTTCTTTTTTCCTCTTCCATTTTAATGTTGTCCAATTTACAAAAGGAACCTTTTGTTTGCTTCAGCTTGGGTTGGTTGATTTATTTATCATTTACAGGCTTCCTTTAATGAGCATTTTTAAAAATTTATATCTGCAAGGAGAAAAGAGCTATAACTTTTTTTAACCTGTTTTATTTTTTAACGAAGGGTTTGATTTCTTCAGGCTTTTGGTGGCCCAGTTTCACCATAGCCAGAAAGTCATTCCCTTTTACCAATTAAGACATTAACAAGCTTTAAAATAACAGTTAAATCAACCAATCTTGTCACTATACTTAAAATGAATGTGTATAGTAATCTGGCGTAATGTATAAATAATGTAGGCAATGTTTTGGTTTTAATGAATACCTATGACAAAAATATGATCAACAAATCTATGTTACTTGATAACCAAATTTCTGACACAAGACTGAAATCATATTTTGTTCTTCTGGTGGCTAAACAGAATCCAGGTCATCACCTTCAATTTTGGTGTCTACAGGCACATTCGAATAACTCATCTAGCATTATCAAATACATGCACAGTGGACAAGAGCTGTTTCAGGACTCAATCCAATTTAATTCTTCGGAAGGCAAACAATAAGCTTGGTGTAACACACTCTGCATTGAATTTCTGAACAGGCCATTGCTTCTAGATAAGGAGAAAAGACAGAATTTATAAATCATAAGGAGTCCCCAGTGAACTATTGGTTGCAAGAAAGATGAACCAGATGTGTCATCAAGCTTCTGCCTTGATTTCTTTCTTTCTGAACTCCTGAAAATGATCCAAGAATATATACCCAAATTGTGCCCCTTTCTGCTTCCTGGGCTGTTGGGTGACTTTGTGACAAAACTCTTTAAGAGTTGGCAAAGCAACCTTTCCTTTTTTTAAAATCATGTTTTCTTGAGGAAGTTATTTTATTGTGCAAAAATTTTGCCTGAGAAATTAAGAGTTTTTGTTCAGAAAAAGGACAAAATGCTTCTTTGCAATTAGTCTTTAGGGTTTTATTTTAAACTAAGAAGCAAGAAAGAAGGCAAAGCCTAGCTAAAACTCAGACTGTACTTTACAGCAGAGCTATACAGAGTTCATATAAGCTATAAACTGCACAAAGCCTCATAATTATCACAATATGTTAATTTTAAGGTTTTCATGCTTTAGGAACCTATTGATTCAATTTCAGAAATAACCTGTGGGTTCTAAAACTGAGATTATTTTGTTTATGAACTCAGTGAGAAAAGGTTGAAATCAGATTTATAATGCAACTCAAGATTAATCAGAAGTTATACTTCGACTTTAACCAGAAGAGTCTACCTCAAGATACTCTCACTTCGGTTATTCTGCAAAGTCTAAGGGAATCAACAAATAAATTATTTAGAAATTATTACTGCTGATTGCATTATTAGGAAACGGATTGCTTAAATCGTGTTTATCAGAACTTCAAGTTTCTGAGCCTAGAAAATTCATTAAGTAAAATTAGGAAGTGAATACTTGGAATTTCTTCACTTACTGAGGGAAAATAAAAGTAAACTTAGTTTATTGTAAAAGTCCACCTAAAATATTTTAATATAATTCCACATGTATTTGTTTGAAGAAGGACACAAAAATAATTTATTTAATTAGTAGCTGTGTATGGAGATGAAAGAAAGGGAACCTCTAGTGAAAGTCCATGAAGGCTTCTCAACCAGCCTGGTTTTACACATACTGGTAATGATTTACAATTCACTCTCTACAATATCACTCATAGGAGAGATACTTATCTAACATTCAGTTTAACTTTCTGTACTATGATTACTTTCTATGCTACAATTAGCACCAGCCATCCATAAGGCAATATCAACTTACATCTCGGGGTGGGGGGGGGCAGGAATGAAGTCATGCAATAGAAGATTAGAAAAGAGAGATAAGAGTTTTCCAGTATATATGGGCCCTACTCAAGGTGAAAAAGATTTTCATTAAAAGGATAGTCCTAAGGTTTAATCACTGATTATACTTGTCACTGATATTGTAATTTGAGAAAACTAAGTTTTGAGGTACGAATGGAGCTAAAAAATTCACATCAGTAAAAGCCCTTTTAATTTTATGACATCTTTTCTTGTAACTATTCTTGAAAGTAACCCAAATTTGTATTAATAATACTCAGAATGATATGTTCAGTGATAACTGTACATACAAAAAACATGAAAAATCAATCCTATGTTTTTACCCTGTATTCTCAGTACATAAATCAGTGAAATATGTTAGTGTTTACATGCACTTGTATTATAAAATACAGTGTTGCTGATACTATACTGGCATTTTGAACTACAGTTCCCATTAAATTATTCAAAAGAGGACCATTTGTCATCAAACTGAAGGATTATCTTTCCCCCCAAAAAAACTCAGATGGGACTAGTCCATTATTTATCATCTTCATCTTAAAAAGCAGTACAGGAAACAGTGCTAGCTCACACCGACAATGTGCCAACCAACTAAAATACCTTTATCTGCCTCTGACAACAATCATAAAGATAGTATTGCAGCAAACCATCAAAATTCAAATTATATGATCAGTCTGACAATGTGTTGAAAAACATTTCTGTTGCCTATAGCAACAAATAGTTTTATTAAGTCCTATGTTGCCTTAGAGACCTGCAAAGGTAAAAATTTAAGTACAAGAACTATAAATTAGAAGTGAACCAATTAGTGAAAAAGAAAAAATAAAATAAATTAAAAGCCAAATCTAATTTAACATGTAGGCACCTATGCAATAGGTGCAACAGCTACCTAAATCCCAAGTTTCTTGTCACCAATAAAGATCTAAAAATGTCACGACAGGTATCTACATTTCAGGAGTAGCCCATAGTACATCCTAGAAAGCTGTTCTATAAAACACACAAAGTTACGAAGTTTTGCATAAAACAAGTCAGGAAACACTAAGCATATGGATCTGAGTTTTGCTGTAGATACAAT
>VZTO01014812.1:0-31591 GCA_013400615.1 Syrrhaptes paradoxus
CCCACAAACCACCCAGAAATTATTTTTAAAACTAAATTAAAGCAAAACTTAATCAACCAGAAGTCATAGGATAGCTCCTCAATACTAAGACCTTATATGAATCTAAATGCTCTTCCTCCTTCTATATATTAAATTTGTATATTAACTGGAATTTTGAAAAGATAATATTAGGAGGTTACTATGGGATTAAAAATAATGGAATTATTAAACCTTTATGATGTTTCCATCCCTTGTAGAGGAAATGCAAAGTAAACTGCTCTCGGTTAGGAATCAGTCTTCAAAATCAAAGGGAAAGAATTCTGTTAGGTAAATAATGTCATTGGTTAGTAGAATTTCATTTATCAAAGCAACACCCATGAGCATTAGTGGGTAAGAGGAGAAAGAAAATCTTTGAACATACATTTCATTGTAATTTTGATATGAAGTTAACTAACTTACAGTGGGATCCTTGTATAGAACAACAAAGACAGACAATTTAAGGTCAATCACCAAAAAGTTCACGTGGGAGAGGTAAGATGAGATGGTGAGCAATGATTTTGAAGGCTGTTTTAAGAATTTATTGAAAGCCATCTTAAAGAGCTCTCTGTTAGGGGGATAACATCTCAAGACACTTGGTCTACATTGAAGCAAAGGAATTCAACCTTAACTAACTTGTTGGAATTTTTTGAAGATATTACTGCCATGATAGATAAGGAGAACTCTAATTTAATTAGGTTTTCAGAAGATAGTTAACATTGCTGCACATCAAAGATTACTGCATAAAGGGTATAGAACAAAGGCTAAGAACTAATGTAGCATAAAAACTGTCTCCAAAAGTAAAGAACAAAAGTCAATGATATACAACTATCATTAAAAGTTTACTGCTTATGGCAGGCTTAGTTGAAGTATATGTTTTAAACATTCTATAAATATTGAGGTATGAGTAATGTGAATAGGACTTTTAAAAATCAAGGAACTCTGTTTCTGATTGAATATATCTGCTTTGTCTCTCACAGCTATCACAAATTTGCCTGCCTCATGCAATATGATAGAATTTTCCAAGTTGGTTAAAAACTTATGGCGTATGGAAAATTATTAATTTCTTACAATATTCCCTTCTCCTGACAATGCTTAAATGGGAAAAGGGAGACTGATGGGACAGCTCTGTGCTGTACTGGTTGACAAGTATAGCCACAAGGAACTGTGGTTGTTTAAAAGTTTATTAGAGCAGCTTTCAGGCTAATCTAATTTGGCACAAGAATTTTAAAACTCAGCTAAGCTTCAATGCACAGACATCTCGCAGACTAAAGCTGTGTGCTCTATCTGCACTGCCTTTTAAAACTACAGGCAAATAGATTAGAGCTTCCCTCAAGTTCAAAACTTATAAGAAACTGGGAAATGTTTCCATCACAACTACTTTATGCCAAGATTTTACATAGTGCTAATGGAAAAAAAGTGCTGGAAATTAAAGACAAGTTCAGAATGAGTTAGAGGAGCATAGTGAAAAAAGAACGGAAGTTAGTTTCAGATAAACAAGGGCACAAAGAAAAGACTGGGCATATTGAGTTGGACAGGCTCTTCCTGTCCTTGTGCCGAACATTTCTAATGTTGCCTTCTCTGTTTTCTAATCACATATTCCAGGTGAAAGGGCATACTTTGTTCTTGTGGGGTTTTTTCCATAAATATTATAACTGTTACTGCTCCAGTCCTTTTCTAAAAAGTAAATTAGTCGTATCTGACCCAAAAGCAATAACACACAGTTTATTATTCATGGCAGTCAGAGAGTCAAAGCTGGGAGCTGTGTTCCAGTTCTTGGGATTGTGCCTCTCTTTTTGCACCTCTGCTGCACTGTGAAGTGGAATCTTATAAAGCCCTTTAGGGGATTATTTGTAACTTAAAATGGTACATATCAGGATGCTATTTGCAGTAAGAAATCTCTTTGATTGTCTCCACAAATGAAGCAATGTCAGGTAAGCAGTCTTCTCTGACAGAAAGGCAATTTATTGAGTGATTTGCTGGAGATGATCTCTCTTGGCTGGTGCAGGAATTGCAAAGCAAGAAAATCTCGGTAGCTATTCAGAATCAGAGAGAAATTTTTAATTTTTTCTTTCTTTACCTTGTTCTCACCGACTTTCAGCACATAGGCTGCAATATGAGGATGCCATTCTCAAGCACATAGTGGGAGTAGNTTTTCAGCACATAGGCTGCAATAATTTTGCAGTCCAAATGAGGATGCCGTTCTCAAGCACATAGTGGGAGTAGGAATTAGGTTACTCCATAAAGGGCAAATTTTCAAAGGACCTGCAGCACCAAGAGCTGCTGTCATTGCAGAGAAACCTGTGTGTGTTACACAGCAGATCCCATTTGGATGGCTGCCTTTCTAGCTGCTGCAAGCACGAATACCCATTTTCATCAGCTTATGGAGAGCTGGCGCCTGTAGACTCCCATTACTAGAGTGCGGGATGCAGCACAGGAAATGCAGTCATGTTCAAGGCTTTTCCTGTGTTTAAGTCCAGATGTCCAGCGGCCTGTAGTGTTTGCTGTATACTCACTACCAATTGTAAACACTTCGATGTTCTTTCGGGGTCACCAAACTCGCCTTTTCCTCTTCGCCTGAAGAGAATCTCCTTGAAGAATATTCACCATAAATAGAAAATGAAGAACTAAAAGAACACAACAAATCTGCAACCTTGCCTGTGGGTCTGGAAGAATTACTGGAGAGATGTAGGAGGATGAAGAGCCTGGGAGGGTGGTCTAGGGAAGGATCAAAACTGTATCAGAAGTTGAGGGTATTGAAGCTTTGTGCAAACGAGCTTCTTCCTGAGCATTACAGAAACACAGAACCTCAGCTCCCAAGGCCCATCCTAGCCCAGACACTAGAAGGTGGAGCAGTTGTTTTGATCAACCATTTGTTTGCAGTGGCATAAATGAGGAGTAATTCTATTTTGGTCAGAGAAGTTTAGCCCAGAATAAAACTGCAGTGACATCAATACGAGACCACAAGGATCACAGTCTGCCAGTATACAGAATAGTTATGATCCCACATAGACAATGTTTCCCAGGAACAGGAGTGTTGCACAATTCATTATTAAACTTTTAAATACTCAGAGGAGAGACAGTAAAGCTACTCAGCTTATTGTTAACTCAAGATCAGATTTGCTGAGTGTTTATCCTCTAGAGTGCTCTCACAGACCAGGTCCAGACCAGCTGGTAAATCTACCAGAAAAAAACATCGTGTACACCCTAGGTTTTCCAAAACATACAGCTTCACAGTTGCATTCACAACAAACAGCCCCAGAATGATGCAGCTCTTCTGACTTTCTATCATCTGCCCTCAATGCAGTACCTACGGTTAAGCAGACAGCTCTGCCTGTGGTTGTCACTGGAAGAGTCTTGCCATCACCTGCCATCAAGGGATGTGAGATTCCTCAAAAGCCAGAGTCCAGGCCGCCTACATGGGCAATGCGAGGCCCAGGTTGACACCAGAACGCAGGTCTAGCACAGGTTTCAGCAGTCAGGTGAAAACGAAAGACTTGGCATTGCACTGAGATCTGTTAACACAAAGGGCACCCAGGAAACTGTTGCTGACACGAATGCAGACTTAAGAATTTTTTGCTAGCAGGATGGTGATTGCAATTTTGAGGGCTGTATCGCTAAAGATAATAGGGTAAGGAAGTCCCTGTGATGCGTTGTAAACATGTCTCCATGCCGTGGTAGTTTCACCATGAACCGGAACTATTTGTAAGGGACATCAAAGTTTCATATAATCCCTGGTGTTTTCTAAAAGTGTTCAGAGGAAATTACTGGCTGAATGCCAAATCTGAGGATATGAAAACAACAGGGGGTCATATTAAAAAAAAAAAAAAAAAGTAACATTTTTTTCAGACAACTTTCTGACTTGCCATAAAAAATTTCCTTCACCCCTTCTGAGTCTAGTGATGCTCCTCATTAGGAACTGGGATTTATAATAACACCAAAGAAGTCAGGGTTGGTTTTTCAGACAAAAGTTCATTGCTGTTTGCAAACAAAATACTGCCTGCATTCAGATCAGCCTTCTTGTTTAGTTTTCTGCATTCTGTCCTCCTTGTTTCAGGAGTATTTCTAGGTAGAGCCCTTTCCTGATCTTTGAGTGTATTCCTTAGACTTTTAAGGTGTGGGAAGCATTTCAGTAGGCTGGGCTCATTTGCTCAGTCACAACAAAGAAAAATAAAAATAACCAGCTGAAGAACTGAAGTTGCTGGAATGTGTAACACTCAGCATTAAAATGGCACAAAGTGCCTGCCTATATATAGCTCTTGTTCTGAGAAAGAGTGAGGCACATTTTGGGCACTAGATACAATGGATCACCCAGGAAAAAGCATAGCCTTGCATTCTGCATGTGAAAGCCTTTTTGTTTTTTTTCTTGCAGTACCAGTAATTTCCCAGTAAAATGGGGTTTATTCAGAGTTGGGGTTACCTATTTTATGCAAGTAAATGCCAGTTTTGACATGCCAGTTTGGTTGCTGAGTAAAAACCTGGATGCTTAAATAAAATTCTACATTTGATGTAGATTCAGCAATTCCGTAATTCAGATTTATCCATATAACTTTGTCATTATATCTTTGCTGAGACATGCATGCTTAGCATGATTACACAAGAAATGTGTTTTCAGTGTAATGACAGACCTGTAGCGCCTCATTCATCAAATGATGAGACTTTGAGGAGGACAAAACACTCCCAATTTACCGGTATCTGATTTTTTTTTTATGTGCTTCTTTGTCCTTATTTGAGTCATACTGAACTACACTTAATAAATTATGAGTTTGCTAGTTTGTCTCTTTCTTTTCAGGTTTCACTTAATGGTATTGTTTTCCAGTTCAGTGGAAGGTAAGACAGATTGAAATGTCAGAGAGCAGAACAACTGGAGAGATATAATTGAATTGCTGTTTGCAAGAAATAAAAGAAAATTATATTGCACGTAGCATGGAGAAGATGTATGCAAAGAGACAGAACTATTAGTAGCAGTCCAGAGATTTTTGATGCTGTGTGTAAAAGTAAGTGAAGCCTTACCATGCGCCACATGGACTGATGGCAGAGAAGAGTCCTCTGCCCAGGAGCACTGCAGTCCATCAAAGCACATTTGATGGGCCAAGGCAGATCCCTGTGGGGGACTGCACTCATGCTGTCTTTTGGTAAAGCTAGAAGCAAATCTAAGATTTCATAAATTTAGAAGGCAAGCTGTTTTCATAGACAAGATACACGTTTATCCAACACTTTCCCAAAGAAAATGGCAAGCAGAGCCACAAACTGAGTCTGAGGTCCTTCACAGGGTGTCATCACTGACCATTGAAGTTCAAAGGCGAATATGTGATTATGTTTTGCATCCACTTACAGATAAGCTCATGGCACCTTTCTACTTAATAACAGGAAACTGCTTGCATCAGACAAGTATGGTAAAAGCTAAAATAAGCAGAACCACCATCATAAGTTTTCTTTTTTAGTTCTAAGCTGCATCTCATCTCCAGGGTCACCTGAATTTATCCTCCAATTCCAAAGGTACCAGAGGCTAAACTCAAGTTTCCAAAAACAATGTTCTGAAAAAAAATCTTTGGAACTTCATTTCTCTGACTGAGACCCACACCTTAGTTTTGTTATAACTGCAGAAAATCACCATCATGAACTGGATGCAAACAGTTTTTTGATAAACAATATACTGCTGTTTCTTCTTGGCTTCTTATATTGCAATGGCCCCAAATAAAAGTATTTAAATTATGATAATCAGTACCTGTGTTTCTTGTCTCTATCTCTTTGGGAGACTAGAATTGTACTGGAAATAAAATGTTATCCTTTATGGATAACCCACATTCTGCCCAGTTTGGTGCTGGTCCTATTTACATCAATTAATAAAAATTAATTCTGAGAACACAGGACCACAAGAAATGCCCTAGAAGGTCAGTTCTGTGGCCCATCTAGCCCAGTCCTCTGTCTCCAACAGTGGCTATAGGAGATGCTGGTTATGAAGAGCACGAGTTGAGCTGCTCTCTGCAGGCCCTTCTCCTTGTACTCCCCAGTATCCACAATCCCTGGAGCAGGGGTCGAGAGGCCACTTTCCTGCCTACTCCCTTCAGTCTTTCAAGCATCTTCATGTGTGATAGTTGCTTTGCTATTTTTACAGCTAGAGACTGCCCATGCTTTTTTGAGTCTGAAACCTATAATCAAGCATAACAACAAAGGTAGGATCAAAAGCTAGGGAAAAGTACCATAGAGACATGAAGGAAAAAGTTTCTGAAAAGACTCTGAGGTCATTCAGCAAGGCACAGTCACTGAAAAAACAAACAAACAAACAAACAAAAAAAAACCACCAAAACTGAACTGAAGCCAAATAATAAATGCAGTCCTCTGGATCCATTAAGGTATAATAATGCTGTCACTTTCCCATCTGTCCCCTGAAGTTCCAAAGCAAAAAACAAGTCATCTGCAGTCTTGGCTTCTTCATTGTGTGAAACATTCATCTATTAAATTAATCTGGAGAAAACAGATCCATTTCATCCCTAGTGGGACTTTGTTTTGTTTTAATAGGGTTGCATACCATGGATTGTAGCCCATTGAGGCCATCGATAAATTACATGTGAATAAAAACAAACCCCAAATGAAACAAATAAATAATAACTTCATGTTATTCTTTTTCACTAACAGAAATGCCTTTGGGATAACTGCAGATTTTTTCCTGTTGTCTTGAAAAGGCTAGCAATCTACGCTAACAAAATTGGCACAATAACCCTGGGAATCCTTATTTTTCTATGAACAATATAAAATGACAAATTTTAGTGCTAAATTTCTATGTCCTCAAACTCTGATGCATCTTTCAACTATGAAACAGAATTCCTGGTGCCAGTATCACAGAGGGAAAGGCTCATTCTTGACCTTGTTAAGCAAAAAATTGGAAATATTCTTTGCAATCTCCCAAGCCAGTAATTCACAGATGCTTTATATTGCAAAATTCCCGTCTGTCACCCTCTGATTATCATTGCTCATTTAGCTCACCGTGGTGATGCAACCACCCGCTTGGAGCAGTGGCAAAATTTATTTCTAGTGCTTCTAAAATATATTTAAGCTTATGGTATTCAATAGAAGCTTTACTGTTAATGTGCTTAGCAAAGTTATGTTCATTTATGTGTTTCTGCTTAGGACTAATCTGGGTAATTTAATAATTATTAGGTGGAACACCCTGTAGTCTCCCTAGACATCCCAACAAAACTAGCACACACCCAATAATAAATTGCTAACTAGCCACTTGCAAGGAAGATGTCTCATTTCTGTGGCTCACATGGTGTGTTCTCCGTATCTCCTGTTGTGGTTCTCTTTTTGTGGTTGATTCAATGTAGTATCTTTTTCACCCGTTCCTTTACAAAAGTACTTTCCAAACTGTTGATTAATTAAGCTACATCCTCACATGTGATTAGGGCACAGGACTGTGAATCAGGCAGCTTAGGTTCTCTTTACGGTTATGCCACAGTCATCATGCACTGTTCTGGAAAAGCCACTTCAATGTCTCTGTTCCTAAAACACAGGATGTTCATAGAGACTAATAGAATATGCCTTTCCCATAGATATGTTTAATTTAGTAATACTATAGATGTACCTTTGATAATATAATTTCAAAATGCAAATGGCCATTAATAATTCTCTCTTCCAGTGCTTTTCTGCTGCTTATTAATTCATGTAGGTATATTCAAACTGTTTTAATTTTAATTTGAGAGCATTCCTTTCTTACTGTTCATAAACTATAGAGGCCATAGAATTAGGATGTAAATTTATAAAAAACTTGCCATATAAATTATAGCATTAAATTTACTTATAAATATTAATTTTTAAAAAAGTTTATTTGTGCCTCCTCTTACTGAACATCTTTAGAGCTGGTGTAAGTCAATAAACATCTATTTACTTTTGCAGCATATCTAAATTTGAAGTTACTGATTTATAAAAATGTCTCTATCAAAACAGGAAAATCACTTTTGAACAGAACTCACTTCATTCT
Source organism: Syrrhaptes paradoxus (assembly GCA_013400615.1). Taxonomy (NCBI): domain Eukaryota; kingdom Metazoa; phylum Chordata; class Aves; order Pterocliformes; family Pteroclidae; genus Syrrhaptes; species Syrrhaptes paradoxus. Next base: position 7,997 of record VZTO01014812.1, read on the forward strand.
GCAATAACTTAGATTTTTAAAAGGAATAACAAAAACTCAGAGTGCAGAAGTTCAAAGTTTCCCAGTCATGACCATGGCAACTTTTGAGTTTATTCAAAATTGAGAAATTAGTGTTGCATGAAGTTCTCTGGTCATCTTGAGCATGCTTGGCTGTACGGTGATGGCAACATGCTCACAGCATCCCCAGTAGTTGACACTATGCAGAGTAGATGGATAGATCCACCAGTCCAGACCCGCTACTTGAACACTTGCATCTTTCTGCATCTTACATCATGCAGAAATCACAAAGCTTATTTTCATCCTCACTTCCCTTCAGTATGCACACAGTTATTTCAGGGAAGTTCTGAGATATCACGTGTGCATGACCCATACATGAATAAGACTCCTCCAATGACCTAAATTACTACTTTAGTGGTGATATAGTAGTACTGTGAAGAAATCGGGAGACAAGAATAGTTTCTTCATTTTTGCACAGGAAAGGCAAAAGTAAATTTAGCAACTTCAGGAATTCAAGTCATCATGCAGCAGAATGCCAAAGCAGGATGAAGGTGTAAGCTATGCTTTGTTGAAATACCCTCCTCTTCTCTAGACTGGAGGTTTCTCCTTTTGGGTGCAGATGTGGGAAATCCACTTAATAGTGCTATTGGATTCTGTAATTTTAAAAACCACAGCTCTTGATTTTAAAAGCAGTAGAATGCAATCAATACAAGATAGCTGACATTGACATGGCTCTAGTTACATGCCTGAGAAACATCAATGGTTTGGGCTGACACCTCTCTACCTTGCTTCATCAATTTTTACACATATCCCTAAGAATAAAGCTCAAAGTCTGGTTCAATGAAGAGAGCAGTGCTCTAGTGACTGTTTCACTCGGTACAGAGCTGCAGCCTACTCCCGCTCTCTGGGAAACAGACTCGGTTACAAAATGGCACCATGAAAGAAATCATTGGCATAGTTACAGGGAAATACCAACTGCACCTTAGGTAAAGTCTTCCCCAGAAATGGTACAGTTTGCAGGTTGAAAAAGTTATGAAAATGCTAAATGTGAAACTACTTATGACTGTAACAAGAAAGAGGCTACAATATTTTTCTTAATATTTTTCTTTAGATATTCCAATAAAGTGACACTGTAATGGAAAGGTAGATAAATAAACCATTAGCACCTTCAGAAAACTGCATTTTGCTGTTCATAGAATTAAAAACAGGAATAGCTTTCTTAAATGTTTGCACACTGACTAAAGGTGGAGGACGGGCATTATTTGTGTATATACACATATTCTAAGAAAACATGTATATATGTATATATACCTACGCATACAGCTGCCTAAGTATTTAACTAGTCCCTGGAAAATGATAGGTTTTAGAAGGATAATCTGGTTTGGTTTTTTTAAGACAAAAACTATATTTCTTTTATTTTATCATAAATCTAATTGTATGATTTGGAATATATAAATATTTATAAATACATATATATATAATTTTAAGATGAGGACTCATCTTTCCTGCACCAAATGCAAATGTCCACCCCGGTTCTGCTGTTTCAGAGGCATCAGGATAGGTATACATGTATTGAAAATGTTCGTTGCTGTCTATCCCTGATGATTTTTCCCCTTCCATGTTAGAGAAACCAATTCCCATTTTCAGCTTGTGCTTACAGGAACATTTCAGAAAAGCCACCAGCCTCTCCCAGTGCTACTTTTCCTAACTTGACCACATTACTACTCCTTCATGTAATTTTAACTTACTGCCTCAGAACAAAAAAACAGACCACAGCATTCAGCTGTCCCAGCTGAAGTGGTTAGATCAACATGTCATGAAGGAGCATGAACCTAATGGATGAATGAAAGGATATGAGCTTTTTCTTAAAGTAAACCTCCAGAAAGCCCTATTGTGGTGGATAGATTAAGGAAGTTTCCTTTTCTGTACATAATTTAACATGGGAATAATATACGGGTAGTCTAATTTGGGCTAAGGAGAACCAACTTTTGAACTCCTGGAAAATAAATGAGGGTCGTTACTAAGCAAAGAGATCCACAAAGTTGCCTAAGGATTTTTTTTCTATGCTTTTGTGTCTTTTTTAAGATAAACAAATCCACAGTAAATCATTCAATAAAAAAATGAACATGTTAAAGTTCACCAAAGTATGACGTACATTAAAGTCGGGCCTGGGACTGAAATATGTGAGGTTATATTTAACAAAGATGAATGGTTTGTTTCAAACTTTAATTAAAAACCTTTGAAACACCACCAATTGCCATGATGCCTGATTTCTATTCTCTTTGCCTAAATAGCCTTGTTACTTAACCTGTTTGTAAAGGACAAGCAATAGTTTTCCCAATGTTGTTTTTGCTCTCAGGTTGAAAAGATGAAGAAAGCAGAATAACAAAGATTTTCCTCTATTTTTGTTTAACTTTTGGCTCATGAATTTTTCAATATTCTCAAAACAGTGGGTGTGTTTTGATGCTTCAAATGAATCTCAGCCATTTGCTCACATTCCCAGCTGCCCACACAGAGGCACTCAAACACCTCACCTTTATAGTGGAAAAGATGACCATCATCCTTCTGGCACCACAGGAATAGAAAGCACAGAGGCTAAATCAAGCACTAGAAACCATCCTTCATGATGCACTAAATTATTTTAAAGCAAACAGATCTCACGTGACAGTGACAATTTTCCTGATGCAAGAGTCAGCCTCTTCTAAGGTACTTTTATCGTAGGAGGTATTGATACTGAACAGTAGGAGACTCAGATGCCACTGTCCTCAACCTTCACGCAACTTTGTGGCATTCCTTGCTTTCAGAGAGTCCAGGTGGTTTCTGACCACACCAACTCTTTGATGTGGTGAGTCTTTCTGCCTCCCAGCACTCAAGCATCTTTCCATCCAAATGATAAATTAGAGACAAGGAAGAGATACCCTTTCTATTGCTAAAACATGGAGAAATACAGAGGTTCTGGTTTTGGTTTCTTTCACACAGATACATACAAAATTTACTGCATACTATTGAGTGAAAAAGAGGGATGAGGAAATTTTAGGTGCAGTGCTAGGATGACATTTTCCTGTGTATTGCTCCACTCCATTTTTTATGTGAAAAAATGCTGTGTTTTACGCAGTTTCCTTTTAAAACTTAATCTAACCCAAGTTCACATTAAACTGGTCCAAAATTAACTTCAAAGTTTTCCAAATTCTGTCCAACTTTGTCCTGGCTAATTTAAGCTGGAAGCGAGCAATGAAATTCAATACCAAGACATTTTTGTGTGATTTGCAGTTCAAAGGGGAATTTTGAACTTTCCAGGGCTCCGTGGGTCTACTCTTATGATATAATGGTGCATGCCCCCACCATCTCGGGACAGGAACCCCTAGCTGACAAATCCCATTCCTCTCAGTGACAACCCCCCCTGGACTTAAGCAGCAGAGGCTGTTTTAAATCTATGTGAAAGCTCTATTGGTTCCTTTCTAAGTAATACACATTGAATTTGCCACATAAAGGTTACTGCCACAATGATTGCTAATTAATACTATGTAGATGTATTACTAACAACGACAATTTATTTTTCATCTCAGTAAGCTTTAACTAGTGACTTTCTGTGTGTTTATACTTCTTGTATACAACCATCACAAATATTCTTCCACAGAAGAGCTGAAGTCTTGATCACACAGCTATTTAGCCGCTAACTTATGTTTCTGAAACAAAAGGTTAATAAATGTTTTTCACTCCTAGTTCTCAAAGTCTGGGCCCACTGATCCATATATAAATAATTATTTAAAAAATCAAATTTGTGAAAGTGCAAAGCACTCCCCTGGGCACAAGCACAACATAAAATTTGAAAGCACAAGGTCCTTGCCTACCAAACCTGAAGAAGCTGCTCACAGGTTCACTGGCAATGGACTCCCCACAGATCCTTCTCTTGCTGTACCTTCTCTTCTGATTGACACCAAAAACATCTTTACAATATTATTTCTCATTAAACAGGCATTACCAGAATATTTGAAAGGTCTGTAGAGCTATTAACTACCTGAAAAAACAATTAGAAGAGTGATAGTCCTGAGTACTCCATGATCTAGTATTGAAGGGGATCCTGTAGAAACACAAGCATGTTGGATTAAAATATTTTCCTACTTGCTTCTTTAAAAATATATCCTCCTTTAGAAATAAATTTTCCTTTAACTAAAATAATTTCACAGATAGAACTGAAGGAAGATTATGGCCCATGTTGCCTTGTACACTTTTCTTATGGCTGTACTAGTCCAGTTAAAACTTTGTTCCATGGCTGATGTGTATGTCTAGTTGATTTAGCATAATTTTTAGTTTTCAATAATATGCAGATGTCTAACCCCAAGAGCCATTATGTATATCAAGATTTTTAGCTCTCAGTTTAAGTATTTTGTCTGATTAATTTTCAAAATATCTATTTGCACTTGTGCCAAACAGTCTGCCATTTCCATACAAGCCTCCAGTTTATCCAACCAGCACTATATAAATCTCCAAATAAAATCTCCCATGTTTGTTTTTCTTAGAGAGAAAATCCCATTTAATAAGTGTGGGCCTCTTTTCTTTATATGCATTTTACTATTGAGAGGCTAACTGTATTCTTTCCTAGGTCATATTGGTGGGGTTTTTTATTATGGGAAGACAGGAAACAAAAATAATACTAAAAATTCATAGTATTTTTACTGTGGGCTCTACCTACACATAGCCTAAAGCACATAAGCATCATTTTGTTGTTTGATGGTACTGGAGAAAGCCTAGTGCTATGATGCTAGGAAGGGGAGAAAAAAGACTTTCCTGGAGTTGCAGCCAACACTGTGCCTGCAGACTGATCTCCTGAAGGACATCTACTCTGTTTCTGATAGTGCTTGGTGCCTTCCACCACATGTGTTTCTTCAGATCTCTAGTTTCTTGAAGTAAGTTGTGGAGAATGCCTTAGAAGGTGTCAGCAGATATTTTATAATTTATATTTACAAATTTTTACCTTTCTGTTTGATATATGTGTTTTGGCTTATTGATTTTCAAAATATCTGTTTGCACTTGTGCCATATTACTATAAATATGAATATAAATTCATATTTATAATTTACTTCCCCTCATCAGATAAGTGGGGTACCCACTTTCTGGTCCAGGAAGGGGAACATAAAGCCAGGATAGGAAGAGGAAAAAAATTATATTGCCAGCAGCATCCCAGGTCACCCAGCAGCCAGGCATCACCCTGGCACTCAGTCAGTGTTCCACAAAGTTGGGATATGAGTTCCGTGATGACATCCATCTGAAATTTTCAGACCCTATCCCTCTCCTGAATACCCCACTAATCCCAGGGCACAATGAGGTCTTCACTGGTTATGGTATTCACCCCATCCCCACTGGTGGCACTGGGACATACAGTTCTGATGCCGTGGGCAGTAGGCAATGCTACCAGAGTTAGCTTAGAGCCTTCTCCTTCATTTCGACATATGTACATGGCTGCACGGTGGCTCCCAGGGGGCCTCCACACCACCATGGAAGCAACCATGATTTTATCCAGGGCAACCTGTCTTTAAAATATTTAATCCAGATCATGTTAACAGCATAGCACGAGCAAGCCTAGACGCTCTGCATGTTCAAATATTTATGCTTCCTGGGTGAGTCCGGCAAGAAGTGCTGCCAAGTGTACTGTTATCAGTGTCCTTTGCTGGTTAATTTAAAATTAACTTGGGCACTGCCTACATGACTCGCAGCAACATATTTGACTGAAACTGTCCTGCCCCTCCGGGCAGGATGTGGAGCTCAGGGGGAAGGTGGAGATGAGATTAATTTTTGTGCCCTTCGAAACCTAAGCTACTTCGCCAGCTTGAGAGACTGACCGTGTAATTTAGGCAGCCCTGTAGTAGTGCTAGGGAGAGCACCTTCACTCAAAGGTGAAAAAGGCAAAAGAGGAGCCTGACAGGGATTTTGCATGGTACCTGTGCTGGGGACACCTCCCGCAGCTGTGACAAAGCTGCACGGAGGCTGGCGTTCCACCCACGTGCTCACAAGGCACTCAGAGAGCTGTGGCTGAAAAGCAGCCATAGAGTAAAATTAGGGAACATCCTTCTCATTATTTCATAGGCAGGACAAGGGTTTTAAGGAATAGGCGTTTATCAGAAACACTTTTTTTCAAAAAAATTCCAGACACTGAAGAAATGGAAGAGGAAAACAAAGGACTCTGTAAGTTTTCTCATTTGGTCTACAGAGTTTTCTCTGAGTGTTACTCCAGAATTGGACCCAAATATTTTTGCTTGCTGCTTTGCTTTTGAGAGAAAACTTTTGATTAACATACAAAGATCAAGCACAAGGATGAAAAATTACCAAGCATCTCAGGGTGTATTTATTTTTGGGATTACTCCAGATGAACACACACTGTTGTAAAAATAATTTGCTCATTTCCCAGCACCCTTCTAATTATCTACACAGCCGTAAAAAGCAAAACAAAAACTTAATCTCTTTTCAGGAGAAAGCGAATGCAGTTCCCTGTCACAGAAATCATCTGGCAAGTAGGAAATCAAGGTTCCTGCACTGTGATAATTTAAACAGAGCAGAGACAACTTGGTTTCTGAATCTCTCGTGTAAGTAGCTTATATGTCACTCTCTGCTGTGCCAAACCACGTTTTGTGCTTGAGTAGTGCTCTCCACTCGTCCTGCTGCTTAACTGGCAAATAATTTCAGTTAGCCAAGCCTATTTCAGGAGCAGGAGGAGCATTAAGAAATTGGCTCTTAAAAGGAAAGAAAAAGAAAGCAAGCAAGAAGTTTTCCCAGCGGTCGCTTGGTGCCATGCAGGATAATCTCAGGTTTCCAGTTTCCTAGGAACGTAGTAACTTCCCCGTGGGTTGTTTTGTGGGCGGTGTTTTTGAATCTATGCTAATTCAGCTTTCCTGACAGGGAGAGGAGACGTGTCTCAGTTCCACGGCTCTCCTGACAGCAAACGGCGGGAGAGGCTGCTACGGACCAGGCCATGCGCTCGCACTCATGACAGGACTGCTCGCCCCCCCACCAGGACCCGTTGGCACCCCCCCAGTCGCCTTTTCCACCAGCAGCAGGGCTGACATGTGCCTATGACCATGGAGATGAAGGACTCGGGCAGCGTGGTCCTGACAGCTTACCATCCCCACAGCCCGGCCAGGATCCCTGGCATGGAGCAGAGCTTTGTGCAGGACATCCCCCCCAGCCATTCGCCCACCAGCAGGTAAAGCCCGAGGGATGGGGACCGGTAACATGTCCTGACTGACATTTCGCCGGGGTCAGTCATGGTTTTTGCTGACTCTATGTCAGCCCAGAGCGTTTCCCGATCACTCAGACACTTGGCGAGCACTTTGCTCTCACGTGTTTCTTGCCCCCACCGGGGAAGTGATTCAGCCCGGTGCTGCTGGTCAGGACTGGGAGTGGGAAACACAAGTGCTTTTTTTAAATCTTGTAAGTCAACAGATCAGGCCAGTTTCCTGCTTAAGATACTCAACAAGACAATCCCCAGGAAAAAAAGCACGTGAATCAGGCTTCTGCTCAGGTCGTTTAGGACTGTATTATGGAAAGCAAGAAAGCTAGAGTGACTGAGCCTGGTGCTCAGAAAGTTGATTCTGGCTTTGGTTGAGAGGATTATTTAATTCCTTCCCCATTCGCCCACTATGTTAGGACCAGCCCTTGCCTTTTTGTGAAATTGCAGTTGCTGCTTTGCACACCCACATACACAGAATAGGAGATTGCATCGTTAAAGACTTAGTCTAAATAAGAAAATTCCTTTGGGTTGCAGGAAACTAACTATTGTCTTAATTAATGCAGCCATGTGTATGTTTACTTCCTTGCCCCATGAGAATGCATGTATTTGCACAGTTCAAAAACAGCAGTTCGGGCAATTTTATTGTTTTAGAAAAATCTGACCTTTCTCCTAAACATATGTGTCTGTATTTTGCAATTTTCTGCAAAAGAAGTGGTATAAAAGTTCATACTGTAAAAAGTTGAAAATAGTAGGAAATGTTATTCTGTGGCTTGATTGAGAAAATGAGAATGAAAGTCTGAGGAAACAGTAGATGTCTGTACCCCCAGGAATCAAGTCTGTGTTTTCTCTTAAAAAAATAATTATATTTACTTCATATTGTTTATTTATAGCTTGATAGCTATTTTGTTTTCAATGTCATTATTTAGGTTAGCTGCATCTTCCTGTTCTTTGTGTATTTCCCTGGCTGTCTCATAAAGATAACTCCTTTGTTCTGTTAAACTTTTGTTTGAGAGCAGTACCAAAATACACAGTTTCACATTAGGAAAAGAAACACTGTCTGGGCTTTTAGAGGCAGTAAAAATGGCATTTGCTACTCAAAACAGAGAGCAGTGGTTTGGCATTGGGTTACTAGGGAGTATGTCATTTCTTCCCCAAGGAAGAATGTTAAACCAAATCTCCCTTTGAGTCTGTGAGTAATGGAAGTGTGGTGTTTTCCTGTTTTTCTTGTAGGTGTGCTAATTGCTTTAAAATGCTCTTGAAACTTAAGCTCAGGGTGTAAGAGTGTTTAAATCACATACGTATCACCTAAGAAAAGCAGAAGTGTAAACTGCAGTTTCTTAAAGAAAAAAAAAAAAACAAAAACAAACAAACAAAAAAAACGAAAAGAGGATCCTGGCATTTTGATGAGGAACATATTTTGGAAGCTCCTGCCATGAGGCAAAGCCATGTCTCTTTACATGTCTATGCGTCCATAAGATTTTTGGTGCTATCTCCCCTTTCTTCTCCTCAACTTCCTGCAGCTGTCTAATAGCAATAGCCAAATTCTGCCATATGGGCAGTCAGTGACTGTCTGAATTTCCAAAGCCTGTTCAAGAGAAGGATTTTATTAACCCAGCATGCAGTCCTCAGGAATGCAGAATCCATGAAGGCAAATGCACTGAGCGTTTTAGCAAATGGTAAATAGGCTCTGTCTTAATCCCTACTTCATCTTCTAAGAACTCTTTCCTGGACTGCATTTTCTATATGGCTTCCTCTGCCTCCATCCTAATGCAATAAGCTTTGCTACAGACTCTGTCTGGTGTTCCTTGATCCCTAGGGCAGCCACCCACACTACAGCATTCTAATTACTTGACTCTCCAGGAAAGTTATTTGAAAAAACATGCAACAGAGGTGTTGTTTATTTTTTGTTTGATAGCAAAAGCAGTTGGGACCCAGAGCCTGACTTTCCTCTGAATTCAATTGGGTTCAGTTAGTTGTAGCTCTAATGAAGTCCATGCTTCTGATATATATCTGTGAGAATGGAATCAGTCTTGGATATCAGCCCTCCATTTGAGAAACTCATGACCAGTTCTCTCTAAGCTTGGGAATCAAGATCTTTGGTTTCCTTTCCTCTCCCCAAAACTTTTCTCTTGCTTTGGAGTGATGCTCTTTTATATCAGCAGAACAGCTCCACTCACCAGAACCAGGCTTGGATGTGAGTGTCTCCCAGTTGTGTTTTCTCTTGCAAACACTTTCACTTTGGGAACCTTCTAAGCAGAGGTTTCTCACAGAAAGGGGAAGCTAATGCAGCCTCACTCAGCATTAAACTGCTCTGCTTCCCACTATTTAAAAAGATGCTGATAAAAAAGTAGGAAAGATTTAAGTAGCCATCATGAACCTCTTTACAAATGAGTAATCTTAAACACTCTTGCCAATCCAAGTCCACAGCTGAGAAGCCCACGGACACTAAAGTTTACACTAATAAAGTAACTTAGATGCATCAGACCACTTGCATTCACATCCATCTACAACTCTTGAAGGGCCCGATCAGGCAGGCATCCTGTGTGCATGTCCAAAGCACACACCTGCAGCATCAGCATCAGCAGGAAGTGCAGCAGCCATAAGGATTCTCATTCATCAGCCCAGTGGGAGGACAGTGCATACAATCCATTACATGTCAAGGGGTATTTGCTGGTGGGCTGTACGGAGGACAGGAGAATATGTGCTTTAGCTGCTTTGAATGGAAGATGCATCAGTGGGCAATGAAGGATGGTAAATTCATAGGTGTACAGAAGGGGAGAGCAGGATGAAAGCTTGACTACATAGTGATGCTGTCATCAATCCGCAGAGAGAAACTATAGCTTTCACATCTACTGTTTGATTACATTAATAAAAAGGTTAAGAAGAGGGACCACAAACTCCAGCCATTTTCCAGAACAAGAGAGCATTGGGGGACTAAAGATAGCTATACTTAAATATCTCCTCCTCAACAATCTACATAATTCATTTCTTTTTCCTTTTGTTCCGTCTTGCAGACTTACTTACTTTACCAGTTCCACACATGAGGTGAGACCTGAAAAATGCACTGTTGAGTCTGCTAGAGGAATTCTCCAACCAAATCTTCCCTTAATTCCTTTAATGTAACTAACAAGTTTATTTACCACTTTTCTCATGGAGCATTCAGGTCCGTTTACTTCACTTGTCATCTGCTTTGCATGAGTGCAATTATTGATAGCATTTATATTATTCATATCTTTTTTTTACTTATTGCTTTTGAGGCTGAGGTATTGGAGACATCTCTTCTTTGCTTGGCAGACTAACTCGATAGCATATGAGTATGGTTGGGAAGGTTCCTGTGCTTGTGGCATCCCCCACATTTTTTTAATCCCATTTGTTAGAACTCAGACATCACAAGTACCAGTACCAAACACCCCAGAATATCACACTATCCCTTTCAGTACAGATCCTGACTCAGTGCAAAAGTGAAAGTGCTGGTTTATGTTAAGTAATGATCAACTTTTCTATCTTCACTTCAGAGAATGTAGGATTTTGTACACAAATACCTCTCCTAGATTATATAGAGGCAAAGTGGGGACATGGCCACATATTTTCCTCACATCTCCTTTTTATCCTGCTAGGAGAAGCCAGGAGGAGTTAGTACTGTGCTCAGAGGAAACAGGCATGACCTCTATGCCAAATGGCCACTGAGCTCTCAGGCAATTATGCAATTAGGGGAGTAGAAAGCATTCCTAAGTGAGTCATGCTCAAGCTTTCCTATACTCAAGTGTGAGAGTTAGTTCCTCGGCCCATTTGTTACTAGCATATGTAGCAGCAAAGGCCTCATCCTACCCTGAAAATCACGGATATATCCACAGCAATGAGTGTCTTGCACTTGCATGTGCATGAGATAATAATCCAAAGAAATAAAAAGCACATTCACTGTCTTTGTTCCTGCAGAATGGGTTTAGACCAGGTTTTAAAGGCACATCAAGCTTTTCATCCATGGAATAAACATTTTTATAATCAATACTCATACAAAGAGCGGCACATTTATTACCAAATCTAGAAGTATGCTACATAAGTAAAGGACAAAGTGGATTTCAGTACCACTGAACAACACAGCCAAAACCCCTCACAGCTCCTCCCCCAGCCAAGGGCAAGTCTGTCACTTCCAGTTGTTTCAGGGAAATGCCTCTCCAGTCTCTTCAGGTTCAGCATGTCTCCCTCCTCCTGCTTGTCAGGGGGTGACTTTCCATCAGGCATCATTAAACCATAGAGTCAAAAAGGAACAGGAAAATATTTTGAAGTTTCTATGTTGCCTTGAGTTATCTGTTGGTAGCTTACAGGATCCTTGCTCTCCAACTCTAAGACTTGCAGATTTGGGGCCAATAGTAAAGTCATTAAACTGAACAATCATGGCAACAGATCCTCTTGCAATATCCATCCCCTCTTGCGAACCCCAAAATACTGCAGAGATATGTCACGGTCAAATAAAGTGTCCCGAAATGATGACTGAAATAGAACTGGAAGAGGAGCCCTTATGCATCAAAATTTGTTTTGCTTTTATCCCAACAGATGCAGATTTTATCACACTGAAATAAGGTCTGTACGCCCTGAGGCTGGGTGATCTGGGTTTAATTTCTGTCAGTGCTGACTGAGCAGCTCCCCTGCTCGGTTCTATACAAGTGATGTCAAGAATGTCTTCTAAGTGATGCAGGATAAACAACCTTAACTATTTGGGATGTTTATCTCACTCTACCATAAACTTCCCCAGAAGGCAAAAATAAAAAGCTGGCTCCTTTTCCACAGTAAATCTTGAAATGACTTGGGCCTCTTGCAGTAACTTGGACTCAAAACCTATGAAATTAAAATTTTGAAATATACTAAACATGGTAAAAGAAAACCCCACAAAACAGTAGTCTAGGAAAAGGCTGTACTGGCACAAGTTGGACAAAAAATACGTTTTGTGGAAAATACACTTTACAATTTCTAGTAACTTTCTAAAATATTATTTTTAAAGGCATATTTTTTATAGATGCTAAGAACAATAATTCTTTATAAGACATTTACCGGGAGGATGCGTATAACAAAGTCAGACAATAGTAGATATGCTTTTCCTGTAGGCTTTAGAAATACCTACAGAATGTCCTCTGGGAGCCTCAGTGAGGAATGTAGTATTTATAGCCAGTTCCTTATGTTATGGTTGAAACTAGAGTTGGCTTCTCTGGTTTCTTTTTAGTTTGGTGCTCCTGCTGCTCTCCCTGGTACCTCCATATGTAAAGTTGATGGAAAACATCTGGCACTGTCCCTTTGATCATTTTGTTTCGTTGAGCATTTATCCAGCTGCCCCATTCATTTTTAACCAAGTCACTTATCTCTGATTACACTAGGGTTGGAGCTGCCTGCAAAAAAACATAAGACTTGAGAGCCCTGTGTGCTCTCCACAGACACCTTCAGATTGCCCTAGCAAACTGACGGCACTGACATTACAAAAAGCCAAGAGTCAAAAACCACAAAGTGTTATTTTGGACAGGAGATCAAAATAATTTCGTGTAAATTAGTGTAAAAATGTGCAGTGGTGGGAAGTGCAAGACATGACTATGGAACACTAGTGAAAGCCCTAGCTAGGACAGTATCTGAAAAGCATCTGGTTAGCACTGTGCAAATATAGAATCACATCCTGAAACAGTGCAGAGTATCCATGGCAAACAATCAAGTCAACATCCTGGATTTTGGCTAGCCACAATACTAGCAGCCACTTGGCCTATGGTAGTGCTTTGATCCAGCTGGCCAGGCAGCACGGCGGAGCAAGGCTGGCAGGCAGCACATCCACCATCAGGGTGGGACCATGCTCTGTGCAGCCTTCAGGTCCCACCATGATGGGTGCATTATCAGAGCACAAGAGGGAATCCAGAAGAGTGTCCAGAGTCATGTACCAAGCTGGTGACTGAAGCCAGGCATCCTATCTAGGATTGTGCCCCCTTTGCCTACCTCCTTCTTTCTCTGTCAGTAGAAACAGCCCCCATGATGGTCTTCCAAGTCCTATTGCATGTGCCACTTCGAAGGGGGTGGGAGGAAGAGGGGAGCAAAGGACAAGAGGACCACCTTCACAGGTATATGACCTGATCCTCCTCTTTGTGTGTAAATAAAAGGAGGTGGAGTGAGAAAAGAAACATCTCCTAAAGGACCTTGTGTGGTGGGGCCATTTACAGTTGACCTCTGCGTCCCACCAGACATATGTGGCACTGAGTTTTGGAATGGCATTTAAGTGTTGATTTAGAAGTCAAAAGCTGAAATGTCTGTTTGAAAAAGAGTCCTTGACATCCTAAAGGACTATTATAGCAGAGGTCAGCAGAACTGCTTGAGTTAGCATCCCTTGTAATTAATGCAAGGGAAAGACTGATGCTCCATGAGGGATCCCTCATCTCTGTAATTCACGTCTTCCCCTGCCTGTGTCTATCAACTTTCCAGACACTGCTGGAGCCTCTGATCTCTGAGAAGCGTGGAGCAAACACTGGAGCAGGGACCCTATTATCAACTTGCTCATTTGAAGACCATTATGCTTTCTTATTTAGGGTGCTACGTGTAATACTTGGCTACTGTGAGCCTGTGGGATTTTCATATGTGTGAAATCATTCAGTTTAGGATATACCTAGAAGACAGAAGGCTGAACAAAAGAGAAGCAGAAATCTGTGCTACCGAGTGTTGCCATTATTGAATTTCTACCTGAGGACTATACAAGCCTTTTATAGCATTTTTTTCTGTAGAAGTTGCTTTGAGCATATAATGAGCAAAATGACTGCCATAAGTCTTTTTGTGTAGAGTAGAAGAGCCCTACCAGTGCAGAGAGACAGAGGGGAGTATATATGGAAAACCTATATTAGATGTAGAAGTCCAGCTGGGTTGACATAATTTACCAGCTGAAAGACAAGTAAAGCAAGAGGCAATCTGAGGAACTGTGTTTTAAACATCTGTGGGCAAAACCTCAGGACATCAGACATCGTCACCCTCACAGTTTGCTACCAGAAATAGAATAATCTCTAGATCTGTAAGTCCTCATGTTTTACTACATCTAATCAGAAAATTGCTTCCCAATGGACATATTTGGGGAGGGAATAACAAATATACACAAGGCCTGAATTTCACATACTGAGCAGTAGGTTCCTTGCTAGCTACACTCCTGCAGACATCAGAGAGTTTGCAGTTACCTAGACTCTGGGTTAGTCTATGCACCCTCTAGGTATGGTGATGGAGAGCATCCTCCCTATCAGTTTCTCTTTCTCTGGCTAATAAAAGCTCAGAATAAAATACCTTCTAGGCTTGTTTTCTGGCCCAAGGATCATCATACCTAGTAGTCAAGAGGGAATCTAAAAGTGAGAATACCAGATCCTTTCTAAGATTAACATTACTATGAGAGTAAGAGCTGGATAGTTGCAGCATCCAATCTAACAAGAAATGCTCTGTCTTTTTTCTATTCCAGTCTAATAAAAGGTCAAGAATAAATCCTGGAACATCAAGCGAGACATGAGCCTTGTTTATACACATGGACTTAGGTGTAGTAATGGAGCTTTTACCTCTGAATTCAGTGGAAATGGGATCAAGCCATTGGAACTCAGAATTTTTGTCAATAGCTTTGCTTAATGATCTGATTATGCCATCTCTTGTCTCAGCTCAAGGTGACTTCCTATTTAACAGGATTATTGCAGAATAAGACATCAGTATGAAGTCTTAGATAATTAAAACATAATGATGACTAGGCCTGTCTTCCTTTTGCAATACTTTGCTCCATTACTCAAATATTTTGAAAGATCGAGTTCTAAATATTTGTCTGTATGTATCAGAGATGAATGTAAAACCTTTGCTGTAGTTACAGGTGAAACGTGGAGCAGGGCATTCTCTGAAGACGTTTTGCAGGCTTGCCTGTCCTTGGCCATTCCTGGGCCAGATGGTGCCCAGATCATGCATGCGCAAGGAATTGAAGGGAAACAGCAAGCTTATCCTGATGAACAGGGACAAGGGAAGCCTTTGTATTCCAGCTGCAGCAGGATNGTAGTTACAGGTGAAACACGGAGCAGGGAAACCTAGGGCATTCTCTGAAGATGTTTTGCAGGCTTGCCTGTCCTTGGCCATTCCTGGGCCAGATGGTGCCCAGATCATGCATGCGCAAGGAATTGAAGGGAAACAGCAAGCTTATCCTGATGAACAGGGACAAGGGAAGCCTTTGTATTCCAGCTGCAGCAGGATTTCCTATTGAAAGTGCTCACTTTTTGAAAGAGGGTGGGCAGAAGGAAGCAGGGACAACTAGCCAAGCACGCGAGAGGGGTGTTTTAAATGTGCAGCAGTCTTTAGCCTCCTACAGAAACCATTGTGTCCACCTTGTGTAAGGTTCTTCTTCCATCTTCCACTCAGAGGATGCATTTCCCCATAATACACAGTGACCTGCTGCAATCCCGAAAGCTGCCTTGCTCGCTTTCTTCCCTCCTTCTCTCTTTCAACTAGCAAAAGCGATTAAATCATGAGAACTTAATTATAGCATTACCGCAAGTGTGAGGCTTCTGGAAATACTGATTTATTCTTATTTACATGTGTGTACAATACGTGTAAGTCTGTAGATGGAACATGAAACTTAAGGCTACCCATGGGTCACCGGTAATTCACAGAATACACAGCAATTATAACAATGACTTAGCTGACAAGTCAAAAATTAACTGCAATCTTCTTCAAGTGTATTTCTTCAAGCCATCTGTTGCCTCTGATGAAGAGTGGCAACTAAAAATAAACAAACAAAGGAACCTACTATGTCAATTTTTTTCAAAGTCTTCTTCAATATACAGGACCTGCATTTGCTGTATTTAGGAAGCACACTACAGATTTTTGGGAGGGACATTGACTCTGCAGCTGTTTTGTGTGGTCAAGATGCATTTAATTCTTATTTTAAAAAAGCTCTTACGGCTTTTTTTATGACTTAGCTAAGCCAGGCTTGAAGTTAACTGTGCCACACTCAGCAATACATAAGACTATGCAAACCAAACCAGCTTCCCTCAGTCTACACTGAACACAAGTAAATCTGCATTTAATTACGTTACGTGCCATGCAACAATGAGTCAGTGTAGTTGGAAGTAATCACCCATTTGTATAGAGAGTTTATTGTCATAGAATGTCCTTGGAGGCACATTTTCTCTTTCCAGATTCAAACATGGGGTATGATATTCATGTGGGTAATGTCTATAATTAACGCTGTTAGTACTATCAAAAATTCTAAAGTAAGTTGCACTTTCGCAGTTAACCTTCTTCTACTTACATGGAGACTTACTGAAGCAAGAAGAAGGTATATTTTTTTATTTAATTCGCAGTCCATTTTTTTTGCTGTCAGACACAGAGCACTGAAATTTGTGTATTATACATACGCAAGGCCCCGTTGTGATGCCTGTATTCTGACACCTACTGAAAATCTATATTACAGGCAAAAATACAACAGTGGAAAAATCAAAAATTTCAGTCTGACCCTATAAGGTTTAACAGCAAGGTAATAAATCCACGGCTTTAGTGAATTTCATGATTAACAATTGCAACACAGGAACCTAGGGTATGTTTTTATGGGGTGGCTGCAAACAAATCTGACCTCCCTTTGCCTGTGTCCAGGAGCTGTGCAGCGATGGTAGCACAGCATTTTGCCCAAACCAATAACCAGGCACAGTGCCGCACTGCCACAGCTATTGGGCTTCTGTCCGGGGGGGTGCCTGTGCCCAGCCTGCTGACACAGCTGTAGGTGGAACCTTGAAGGCTGGAATTCAAAGTGTTTAGACTAATGCTTCAGGACTGATAAGGAAAAAAAAAAAAAAAAAAAGGTATGTCTTTTTCCGAACAGGCCACTCTGACGATTAACAGGTTAAGCTGGGTATTTTCAGGTCTAGATATTTAAAGTAAATAGGTGGAAAGCCACACTGTATTTTTCTCCAATATTTTGCAGACTGGAGGGGAAACATTATCCAACTTGCTTGAACCATAAGAGAATCTCATTCACTTGTGCAAATGAGATTCCTACCAGAGTAAAACACATGGAAAAGGAGTGGTGCTTGTGATATTCAGTTAGAAAAGCCTATTGACAATACTATAAAGGTGTTCATCATCTGAATCCCTGCAGACCCCATCAGAAGAGTCAAGGGTACAGCCGGGAGCCAGAATTAGTCCTGATTAATACATTCGAAGAATTATTTAAATTTTTATTAAGTTAGATTCTTTTCCTTAGTTTAGCTAATCCATGTAAAGAGCAGAGTTCTGATTTTGCTCGAGAACAGAGCCTAAAGTATCTTTTATTTCTTAAACAATAAATAGGCCAGTCAGCCTGTGACTATCCATTAGAATCTCTTTTCCAATTAAATCTCACCAATTGTATCAGGAATATGATGATTTTCAGAGGATGAACTGAGCCACATTCAAACACTGTAAATAAGGTTCATAACCTTTATTCTTGAGCTGTCAGTTTAGCCTTTGGTTTCTGAATCATTTCATGGCATTGATCCAGGGCTAAAGTTATGCTGAAAAAGACATTGACCACTATCAATGTGGTCAATGTAGGTGGAAAAACATAATTCAACAATTAGCTGGGTATATCTGCTGAAAATATGTCTGCAATTCTGTGAAGGAGATGGTGTTACTAAGAACAGATTGGTTTCTGAGGCTGCCTTGAACCCAGCCAGCTGTAGTTAAACCCTCAAAGGCTGACAAAGTGCATTCCTAATTATATCAGTGGAGTGGATGACTAGATTAAGTTACCTCTTTTGAGACTATTGGTGATGAGTTTCCATCACTGGGATAGATTTTATATTTCATCCAAGCCAAAGGGGATCTCAGGCTGTGCAACAACAGAAATGAACCAAACACTGAAATGATACACATCTGTGGGGTTACCCTAAAGCCTGCAGATATCCACATCCCAGGTATCCCTGCCCATGGCATAGGCGTTGGAACTAGATGGTCTTTAAGGTCCTTTCCAACCCTAACCATTCTATGATTCTATTAATCCACTGGACATATCAGTAGCAATAACTTTTGACAGGCAATCTTTGAAGACTTAAAATAAATTTAAACTTAGTATTGTATCATCATTGAAATTAAGTAAAGCAGTTTGCAACAGGTACCAGAAACAGCCAGGAAAATAACAGATAGTGGCAAGAGTTTTTCTAATATCTTTACAGAAAACATGTATTTATGGTTTTGGCCATACAGGGTAATTATGACCATCTTCATAAGGTATTACAACAGTCACTAACATCAATATACTTAAGCAACCAGTATACCTGAAGATAATAAGCTCAGTATTAATTCTTCTGTACTTCTTTGTGATCTACATTTAGTTTAAAACTTAATACCACTTTTCCATAATTTGTGGCAACCTATAAAATTAATAATGCCTTATAATGTAGCTACAGCAGACCAAATTTAGCATCTCCTGAAGATCACTTGAAAGTGATATGTAGGTCTCAGGGTTAAACAACAAACAACACACACTTATGTATGGTGAGAGGAGTGATATATTCTTACAGAAGGGAAGGAAACTTCTTAATCTTCAATATCAGTTTTACATTTGATGAAAAGAATTTGCACACTTTGCAAAACTGCTGCTGTGCACTTTATGTTTGGGAGATGTAAGGAAAAATCCTTTTTGCTTAAGCTAGCATTTCTGCCACCATTGGCCTTTCTGACATTCAAACATTTAACTACCTAAAGCCAGAGAGACGATACAGTGCTCCGTACATGTCACCTGGAAAATCCTGTTTAGAATTACATGGTGTGACAGGCTGATCAGATAAGTCATGTCTGTAGAGAAGACGTTTGTTTTAACTGTTGAACTGTGGAGGTTATAGAGAGTTGAATCTTTG
This sequence comes from Syrrhaptes paradoxus, assembly GCA_013400615.1. NCBI lineage: Eukaryota > Metazoa > Chordata > Aves > Pterocliformes > Pteroclidae > Syrrhaptes > Syrrhaptes paradoxus. The sequence goes on from VZTO01014812.1 coordinate 27,080, forward strand.
GATTACCAATGTAACTGACATCTCTCACAACATTTAAGGTCAGATCCAAAACTCCTCTTGGCAGCAGTAGACTTTGGGCTTGTCTCTAAAGATCTGATGTCCCCGCAACCAACTCGATATCCTTGATATATGTTGCAGTGCTTCTTTTTGGTCATTTATGTTATTCCTGTGATAATGGAGATGCATTGTAAGGAGATGCATTCCTGTGATTCACTCCATTCTCTTATTTAAAAACTCTTAAAATCCTCACAGGGATGAATCAGTTATTGAATTTCTCTGTAATTACATTTCTATTGAATCCACTTTGTGCTTTTATTTGACTTTAATAAAAAACAATAAACTTAGCCAAAAGCTACTGAACTACACAGGAAAGATAACTGAGTGGGGCAATTCTGTAATGGTCATTCTTGATGGAAAAACTTAGCAAGTGCAATGGGATGTTTTTCCTATTAGATTCATCATAGTCACTTTTTTGGATTGCCCTCAGAGAAATATACTTACAAATGGAAACATTATCACAAGTTAGCACTGGACCCCAAAATCCAAACAAAACAATGAAGTAACCCAGACTTTCCTTCCTATTCTGATTGCATCACTAGAACCACTGCCTAATAAAGGGATTTTGTTTGAAAAAACTTCCTTCTGTGTTTTTCACAGTGCTGAGTGTCTGCATTCCTGTTCATTTCTATGCTTGATTAGCTGAAATCAAATACAATGATGCAGATCTTCAAGCAGCTATAAAAACTCAAAGTGAGCAATGCTAACAGCAAAAATTATTCTACATTGAGATCTTCATGGGAATTGCTGTGCAGAAAGCAAAAGAACTGACACAAAATCATGTACATGTTCTTCCTTTGTGCTATTTTGTCATTATGCACCTACTCAGAAGTTTGCTCTTTAGCAGACTTCAAATAGGCGTGTGGACAGGTAACAAAGGATGTACTGTTTGTGTCTCTGCCGCACGCACAGCTATCCTCTGGCCAGCAGCTGGGAAGAAGTGGCTGGATTTTAAGAAATTCTGTAAGTATCAGGCTGTGGGATTTTTATCTCTACCCGTGATATTCTCTATGATTTTGATATTACTTTTGACTTTTGATGAGTTAGTCTTTTATGGTTTTGCAATGAGTCCTATAGATTTGAGAACGTAAAAGGTATTTTGGTGTTTGCAGTTGATGTTGTACCTTCTAGGGATGAAACACTAAATTGATTCCAATCATAGACATAAATTTAAATGAATAGAAATATGTAATTTTGGGGTGCCTAAGATAAGAAGATTAGTGGAGATTCATGTCATCCTATCCATATTTTCAGACTGTGTAGCTTATGTAATGATAAAATAATACAACAACAAATCACAACCCTAACCAAGGAACCTTACAATCTTTAAAGAATCTAAAGGAACTCAAGAGAAAACTCAGAATTTAAGGATAAAGTGGCAATTAGTTAAGGAAATAGGAAGTAAACAAATAAAAAAGAAAACATACCTAAAATCTACTTTTCTGACAACGATGCTTTCATGTGAATGCTTTTTCTAAGCAGAAGAAGGGTTTTTTTGCATTTGCCTTGTCATCAACAAAAGCTTGGCTAATCACTCTTTGAAAATGAGGAATGTTTGACAGCATTGTAAAAATTCTCATTGAGTAGATACACTCTTCTATTATTAAGTAGTAAAGTGAAGAGCAGACCAAAACCAGGATGAAAGCAGACGAAATATCATGCAAAATTCTTTAGCTGAAGCTTATTTTAAATGAATCTTGACTTCAACATTTAGTTTCGATGTGGTGCTTTATTTAAATCACTGTTTTAGTCGTGCACTTGTTGAAATCAAAGCTGTTGAAAAGTGCTGCAGTTGGATTATATGTCATAGGAAGTTTGTGACTAGAATATTAAATACTGATTGTTGAAATCAAAACAGTTACTCAGAAGTCTAAACAAGTAACAAACACACTCATGTCACTAGGCATTTCAGCAAAGAAAGCATAAGAAAATGCATGTTCATAGCAGATATGATGGGAGAAAATTTTTGAAACATCAAGTCTGTACATTGCTTTGATGCAACCCTTGAAATTCCTGAGGTCAAATTATCTACTACACTTTTGAGCTTTGACTATTATCCTACACAATATGTAAATAGGAAAGTTCTGCTTCCCTGGAAATTATGATAAGAGAGTAGCTTCTTGGTTAGCTATGACCTCATGCTACGATCCAATGCTTGCCTAAAGAAAATGAAATTAGTTTATTTTTCATTAAGAAACCAATCAGATAATATCTTGTGTGGAAATTCTTGACTTATGCACTTCTACTGTCTGTACTATAGAAAGTTTTCTGTTTTGCTCTGTTTTCTAAGCACTTTGAACACCTTTTGATGAATGGGCTGGTTTTAACCCTAATGACAAGATAAATCACCAGAGCAACTCTGTGTCTCCTTTGAGTTGCTGAGGTTGTCTAATTTTTATTGGACACAAACTTCATCATAAACTTATTCTTAGTAGCACTCGCCCTGCGTTTCCTGCAGTGGTTGCTCGGCCTTATTCACACGTTATTATTCATATTTTGTTTCATAGAGAAATGTTCTATATACAATTGTTGAATTGTACTTTTGTCGCAGATGGACATCTGGGGGAATTAATTGTGTTGTCCAGTTGCTTAAGAAGGACAGACTCAGGTGACTTCTAAGCTTGATGGTGGGATGTGCCAGGGGGTGCTCTGGGGTCCTTCTGACTCATCTCCTAGCCCATCATTGCCTCCAAGTGTAACAGTGAGACCAAAAGTCTTCCCTTGTCAGTTTTCAGAACTGTAGCTCTGCCTAATGCTGACATATGGGCAGAAAGTGTAGGAGAACCAAACAAAATAGCTGCCCACAGACCCATGTACCCCCTGAAGCCATGACAACTGCATCTACATGAGCGTTTTCTGGAGGAAACTTTAGAAGAATAAGCAGTCCACAAATGCAAAATGGCTTCATTTTAGTTTGTTCCTTGTTTGATCAAAAGTTGTTATCAAATTCCCACCAGGGCCATAGGTGCTGTCTGGTCGTCAGCTATCTCCAAACTACTTCCATTCCTTCTTAGTCTATTAGGACTCAGAAAGACAAGCAAGTTGTGCCGACTTAATAAGCCGTCACTTACACATTGTGAGCTTTTGTAACTGTCCAGGGACCTGTGCTTAGCACAGTGCAAATAAAAAAAAAGTAACTTAACCCAGCTTTTACCTCTTTCATGGCAGAATAACTCTGACTTATCGCATATTTGCCATGGATTAAATCTTCACACGATTTTTAATATGGCTCAGTTGCCAACCAGGAACTTCTTCAGCAGTAGCAATAACTTTATTTGTGTTAGTTCTTAAAATGATGTGCATCTGAAACTCTTTTCCCTGGACCACAAAGAACTCCATAACTACAGCTAAGAAAGAAATTTTCATGTGTGATACATAAATATGAAAAAGGGGGCATTAGTCCTTCCTCCTGTCCCCACCACCACCTTCTGAGGTAGGAAAAAAACATTTTTTAATCCATGTATCTCAGAAGTTCTGGGCCATGGTAGTCAACTGTCAACTTCATAAAAAACAACATAGCAACAGGCATCTGAACTAAAATTATTACTGAGGGAAGTTTGATTTATATTGGCCATTTTACTGGCATTATCTCTCATCAGTGCAGGATCTACAGCACAAATTACTTTGAGAAAGAAAGCTCTCTGAGAACATGTGCTAAGTTCATCTAAAATTCTCCTCCAAGGCCAGGAGAAGATTAACACAGCCATGAAAGCAAAGGCCTGGCGCTTCTGTCAGCTCCTTTTCCAGTTGCCCAAATGCTAAAATGATTACAGAAATTTCCTCTGAAATCTCACTGCACAACCCACATGCATGCAGAGCTCCAGCACAAGTCATGGCTGCAACCTGGCCAGGAGAAATATCCCTAACCTGCCTGGCAGCCAGCCAGCTTGCACTAATTCAGGCTCCAAGGCTCAGACTTGAGCCCTGATGGCTCTGTCTTGAGAGTCAGAAGTGCCAGCAGCACAGAGGCAGAGGCACGTGTTCCACTTCAGCTGCTCGCCATGCCCTCCCTGCAGGAAAACAGCTCCCGCTAGGATGGCTTCCAGTCAGGCAGCACTCAGTTTCAAAAACATCCATGTAAAAGCTGGCATCTGCACAAATCATAGGTCTGAGGAAATTCTGGAGATAGTTGTAACTGTGCTGGAAAGGAAGGAGTGGAAAGCCAGGAGCTTGTTTAAAAAAATAAAAGTATCAACTAGGGTTTTATTTTCTTCCTGCTGGCTTTTGGCAGATGACCTCAGTGGATGTGTGAGTGCTGAGCACTACATGGCAGGAGTCTCACTTCAGTTTGAGCCCAGTTTATGAACAGGCAGAGAGCCATCTTGCATTGTCCCTACTCAGATATCCCACCTGCTCCCCTCCAACTGCATCCCCCCCCCAAAAAAAAACCCAACAAACAACAAGTAATTGGAATAACCTCTGATGCAGGTTCTGGTGCTCTCTAACACAACAGCA
>VZTO01014813.1:9861-58149 GCA_013400615.1 Syrrhaptes paradoxus
TGAGCTTTGAGTTCAGCAGCAGGACAGCTTTCCTTTACGGGTAAAACACGCCAACCTTTGAGCTGCTGGTCAGGTAGCAGAACTTTAATGTTATTGAAAGACTTTTTTCCCCCTGTTTTCTTTCTTTCCAGCATTGTCTGCAAGTATTTCTCAAAAAGATGGGAAAGCAAGGGGCTGGATTCTCAACTAGTTGAGTTGTCATGGTTGACTCAACAAAGATACATTAATTTACAGCAGCTGAGAATCTGTTTTTATACAAAATTTATTAAAACCATAAAACCCCACAAAAATCACAGAGTCTGATCCTACTAATCCTTGATTGTTTCCATGAACCAAGACAGTGGGTTTTTTTTGCCAATAGCTTTGTGTGTCTTTCCTGTCACAATTTTGTGAACAACTCTGTCATTCAATTATCTTTCACCGAGAACCAGTCTATTGCATCCTCTGCTAATTAGAACAAACCAAATTAATACATTTCCTGCGAGGCAGCACTTTAAATGTTTTATAGAAAAAGTGATTTGGGATGGAAGGCACATATTTTTCCGAAGGAGACAATCCCCAGCGCAGAGCAGTACTGAGCTAACAGAAAATATAGTTGCTTTTAGAGGAAATACCCTGTGTCATAAAGCCATGGGGAAACACTCATCTGTGTCATAAACGTGTCTGTGGATGAACTTGGAGAATGTATTTCTTTATCCAGAACGTAAGGAGAAAAGCCGTTTCAGGGAAATTTTGCTTCTTGAACTCATGTGGAAATTACGCAAGGAAGACTTAATTCTTGGAAAAATGTTCAAAGCAGTTGGAAGGTGAGAAAGGAAAACAGCATATGGGGACGAAGTGACTCCATGAATTTAAACATGTAACAGGAACAGAGGGAGCTCCACAGTCAACAGCACAACTGAGGGAGAAACCGGCCAGGAAGGCAGATGCTGTGGCAGTAGAAAATCTCTTCCACCACTTGGCATTTGACTCCTAGAATTGCCAAGGACAATGGAAAAAATTCACATGTGGGAAGGAGCACCACAGGATCCAGAAAGCAATTACATATGAAGAGAGCTGGGATTAAAAGAAGGCATAGCCCCTCTCTTTTGGAAAGGACTGTGCCAAAGGAAAAATAAAAGTCAGAGGAGCTTTTGTGCAGGGGAAATTACATTCAAATGTTTGTCCACAGAATTCCTAGCCGGGAATTTGGGTGTTTGGGTGCTTAGGTAGCAACCCCAGTGCAGGGTTTGACATATAATGGGTTGCCACGACCTGTGGGCACCGCGTCTGGTGGCACCCAGGAAGCGTGACACGTGGAACAAAGACCCATTGGAGGCAATTGCTATTTTTTTCAAGGAATTGTTATTTTTTCAAACACAGCATTTCCTAGAAGAGTCTCACTTCTCTGTCCTGTGCACATGCAGACTCCCGAGGCTTGCTTTTGCAGGGGGAGGCTGGGGATACCGGATGGGAAAGCTCTGCCATTAAAAGCTCAGCAGAGCTTAAACAGCAAATTGGGCTACATCTGTGTAAACTACCTCTTTGTCTTAGTCTGCAGAGAGATTCACATGTGTACTCTAGCTGCCATGAGGTCAGGCATGAATCCCTTGTTTTCTGAGATAAGACCATAATTAGCTCTTTTAAAATAAATACATATTCCCAAAGAAAGAATGGTCTGAGGGTTGGAAGAGTCAACTTTCAGAAGATGCAGGAGAGCTTTTTTAATGCATGCATATATGCTGCTGTCTGCTTGCATTATTTAAAATAAAAGAGCAAGCAAAACCAAAACTTTAATGGCTTTTGCTGTGCAAAAAAGGAAAACTCGTTTGAAGAAAAAGATGGGGATTTGCAGTGATTCTGTCACCTCCATGGGTAAGAGCCCAGGAGGCTCTGGGCGGACAGCTAAGCCCGACTGGGGACCCACGCTGTGTCCGTCTGTCCAGCCGCAGCACCTGAGCCCTGAGCGCAGATAGAGCCCTATGGACATCCACCCCGACCAGCATCACTTGTGACAGCCAGGCCCAGAAGGACTGAGAAATGACCCGTCTGAAAATAAATCCTGCTAGCTCATCAGGTCTGAATTCAAAGACTTCTCTGATTAAATCACAGCTTTGCAGTAGGATCCATCCTCCTGTGATTCAGTGGAGGATTTTGCTGTCATAAATTATAAAACTTCAGCACTCTTCTCATTGTTTTTATAATCACACTGGGGTCACGGATCTTTAATTACTAGCCTGCATTAATGCAAAAATGTCTAAATCTGTTCTTTCAGTCCCCAAAGGGACAAAAAGCCTGGCAAGGAGACTTTATACTGGCAAGTCCCCTGCTCCTACTGGGAAAACTGTAGCAGGACGCGATGTGCAAAACACCTGCTGTGGCTTGGGATCAAATCCAACGTGGATTGCCCACTGCATCCAACTTTGCAACACACCAGCACCATGGGGCTGGGTATTTGAAGACTATAAAAAGATCATATGCTTCTCCTCCGTGAAAAAATACAAACAAAAGACAGAGTAGAGAAGATGTGTCCCAGGTAATCGAACAGCCTATGAATCCTCCCAGCCTGATGTCTTGTCCCTGGATGGTTTGGTGGTCAAAGCACATCTGGATCTTTTGTGGCTAGAAGGGAGATGGATCCTTGGTGTTTTCTGGAGGTAGGAGGAGGGATGGGAAATGCTCTNCCCAAGAATAACGTAATATTCTGTAAATAGCTAGTCATTGGAGACTTTGTGATTATTTCAAAGTGCTTAAGCCTGTGCTACCTGACATGGTTACTTAGCTATCTTCCTTGTGACTCAGCTAGTGCCAAGACAAGCTGAAAGACTTTATCCACTGCAATTAAACCTAAAAATTTACAGCGACAGCCCCATTAAAAATTCTGTTCGCTCTTCACAATTTCAAACAAGCAGCAGCTTGACATCTGCGCAGCCTGTTTTCTGAGCAGATTTTCAAAGGAGAGAAGGATGACCTCTAGAAATGTCAATGCCAATAGGACGTGCATTTCCAGGGATGCTCTCCTGGAAACACATGAGTCCAGCAGCAGCAAAATGCCTGCTGTGAGTAACTCTCCTACCAGGTGTAGGAGGAGGGCATGGAGCTGGATGTAAAGGGTCAGGAGGACCCCAGGTTTGCCACCGCATCCTTTCCAATTGCAGCAGGAGAATCCCCCCAAGGAGTGAAGGAGAAGGTGGTTGTGTCCTTGGTTGAGTTATGGACAGATTTACTCAGCTGTAGGCTGGAAAAAAAAAAAAAAAACAACAGCTAATGCCTCTAGAAAGAAGAGTATAAAAACCAAACCACACTGGAGCTGCAGAACAGCGAAGGTGGACCCAAAGGTTAGCATCACCAGCACCCCGCTGAATGTCACCGCTCCGTTCCTGTGCAGCTGTTTCCTCGCTTGCATGCGAGCTGGCACCCGGCGGACATGGGAGCGACGATCCAGCTGCATGCTCCGACCGGGTTTGCGTTTCCTTCTTTTATAACAGACTGGAGAGCGCAGAGCGTTCCTGCTCCCTAATGCAGTACCTGTCAATGACTTCACTCGCTGCATCAAGGAAGAAAAATGGTGTTTGGAGTCCCTCAGGACAGGAAAATGAGTGTTTAAATCATTTCCCTTCTTTTAACTCCTCTGGTTTCTCCAGAGCTGATGGAAGAAAACAACGCATCAAATATTAATAAGATAAAGATTTCGAATTGTGCTTGCACTCTGTGAGCTCCTGGAATTACGTGACGCTTTCCTCTCGACCACCGGTGTCCTGATGCTTCCAGAGCAGCCGTATCCTATACAGACCACGTGGGAATTATTCTCACTGAAGCCTGAACGTCTTTCTTGTTGGGATGCCAAGGTGCATGTTAATAGCACAATACCTGTGCTGTATAAATAAGAACTGCAACAAGAAGTTTATCTGTTTCCAAACAAACATTTTTACCTGCATCTCTGGTAACATGTAGTGCTTGGAAATGTCAAATTGTCCTGGGAATTGGACAATCTCTGGAGACATGAAAAATAAGAGTTTTGAAGCCTCTCAGCAATTCAAGGGTGTGAAGGTGGGCATAAGCTCCTTTCAATAAATATAAGGTACTGCTGAGGAGAAAAAGCAGGGAAAGAGAAAGGAGAGAGAGGAGAAAAGCCGGTAGCAGGGGAAAGGTGAGGTTTGCTGGGCAGGGCAATAGCTGCTGGGCATGAGCTGTCTCATTTGTGTCAGGATTTGTGCTGCTGCACGAAGGGTGCAAGAAACCAGCTGTGGGTCACACCAGGACATCCTCTGCCAAGCGTTGGGACTGCCCATGGAGCACTCTGCATATACATCCGCATCACCCTGCAGAAAATTTTTTCCCATTTTCTCCTACAAGAAGAAAAACTTTAAGTTCACGACTCTACGAGATCGTGGTAACAATGGATGTGTGCAGTATGTAGTGAGTTCATGCTTTTAGGACTACTTTTAAGATTTATGGTGTGTGCTGGATTCATTTCATCACCGCAGAGATTACGTTAGTGTGGTTTCCTACTACATTTAGCTCAGAAGCTGTGGTCATGACTGATCAAGCATGCAGACTGTTAACTAGCCAAGATGTTGTAAGAAAACACAGACATTCAGAAAAAAATATTGTATGTAAAGGGACAGAGCGCTTTTTGTTAGGAATCAGAGGAATCAGTAATTTAACAGAAACATGATTGCCCTTTGAGAGGAGTTTGGAAACCCTCATATAAAGGAAAGAGTGGGAAAGAAGAGGAAATAGAAGAAGGAAAAAAGCAGCGTGTGCCCCTGTGTTGTGCAGGAAGCCCATCTTCTGTGCTTGTAAAGGGCCTCGGATAAATCACCTGCATTTCCTGCACAGACCATGGCCAGCTGTGGAAGGGATGTAAATAAGTTGTTCTCCACCAGAGTCCTTTGGAACAAATTAGTCATTTCCACTTGAAAAAGCAAGAACAAAATGGGAAAACAAGTGAAAACAAGGCTGTGGGGCCAGAGCTGGTTGCCTGTGGGACTGTGTGGTCTCTTCTGAGCCGTGCAGAAGGGATGTGCATGGCCCACCTCCTACAGCTCCATGGGGTGAGGGGGACAGCCCTCACCATGTCCTCAGCTGAAGAAGAAGCCATGGATCAGAGGACTTGTGTGGTTAATTGAGAAGCTGAACATGACCTGGCAAATGTGTCCTGGGCTGCATCCCCAGCAGTGTGAGCAGCAGGGCGAGGGAGGGGATTGCCCCCCTCTGCTCCGCTCTGCTGAGACTTCCCCTGGGGTGCTGCACCCAGCTCTGGGGTCCTCAGCACAGGAGGGACATGGACCTGCTGGAGCGGGGCCAGAGGAGCCACGGAGATGGTCAGAGGCTGGAGCAGCTCCCGTGCGAGGACAGGCTGAGAGAGTTGGGGGTGTGCAGCCTGGAGAAGAGAAGGCTCCGGGGAGACCTTCCAGCACCTTCCAGTGCTGAAAGGGGGCTACAGGAGAGATGGGGGGGCTCTGGATCAGGGGTGGAGAGACAGGACAAGGGGTAATGGTTATAAGCTGAAAAGGGGGAGATTGAGATGAGATATTAGGAAGAAATTTTTTACTGCCAGAGTGGTGAAACACTGGGACAAGTTGCTGGAGGAAGAATATTTTGTGAATGGGAGAAAATGTTCCAAAATCATATTTCCCAAAGAACTCCTTTGAAAATATATACCTTTTGGTCTAATTTGATCAATTCCTTAGTCAGATCTATTCTACAGAAACACNAATAAAACAAGTGCTAACCCGTGATGCATTACATTTGCAGGACACTTTTAGAACAAAAGCAGTACAGTGTATAGGAATTTGCTTTTTCGTCATCCACTGCAGCTCTCCCTGGGTTGGGCACACGGTTACACATTTGAATACACCACTCTTCCTGAGAGCAATTTTGATTTGATGTTTGGCATTAGACACGTCACTAAGCCCTCTGCGTACCGCTGAGCTGTTCCAGCCGCACAATTTCTATACAGTCTTTTAGAAGCAGTTGGAGAAAAGGATAGTATAAGGTTAATTAGAGTTGTGTTTTGTTGCTGTCAAGTTATTTAAATGCCCTGTTCCTTCTTTGGCTTTTTTATATCAGGATTTTCGCTGGTGACCAGTATGGAGGAGAAATATTTTCACCGTTTCAGCAATTTCTACGTAACATGCCCCTGCTGTAAGGTGAGATTAAACCCTATAGTGAACGAAAACTGAACAAGCATTTCTAAATTTGCCTTGAAGGGAGCAGAAAAAAGACTGAAGTTACAGTAAGTGTAATCCCTGCTTTGATAGTCACATGTTTCATCACTGGGATCTGTCAGGATTAGATCCAACACCCGGAACAATTATAATAGGCTTTAAAAAAAAAGCCCTTGGCTTTTCCAGAGCCACTGTGACACATCTTTATCACACAACCCTGTCTCTGCACCCATTCTTCTCTGTACAAGTTGTGTGTTATTGATTTGGGAACTGATGTTTTTCCTGCACACCTATTTCGACATTCAAATAACAGGGGTGCTTGCAGACATCTCTGTGAGCCTTGCCTCTTTCTAGGGCAGAAAAGCTTCTCTGCCTTCTAATCCCATAGCACAAACATACATGACACATACGAGGTCCCAGCTGTAGTGCCAGAGGCTAAAGGTACAGTTGCATCCCTCTGGCCTCCCTCCTGATAACAGGAAAAAAAGGCAGGAGATTGTGCAAAGAGTCTCACTGGCTCCAAATCTGGTTTCAGCATCGTAGGAAAAGTCCCAGTTCTGAACCTTCAGGATAGGCCTATGCCCAACACATGAACCTGGGCTTAGATTTAACATGGGACTTATTTTATGCTGAATCAACTCTATTATAAGGTGTTTTTTTTTCTTTTTTTTTTTCTTTTTATTTTTTCTTCCTAATATCCATCTTCTGCACCACAACTTTGAGGGACAGCTACTTAAGTACTCTAAAAAGGAAGATCATTTATTATATCTGTTTTAAAGCATAAAGTGACAATTTTTAAGGTCAGCTGCTAGGTCAGGAACAGGATTTTGGAGAGGATTTAGCTCTTCCATGTTCGAGGCTGGTGTTTGCGGAGGAGTTGGACCACACTGGTGGCCACCCATGCAGCATGGTTTACAAACCTGATGTGCAAGGCATGGGACAAATGTAGAAATTTTATTTTTCCTTTTTTTTTTTTTCCCCTTACCTAGGGCTATGCTTAAAAGGAATTATGATTAAGAATAGTAAAAATCACTCATCTAGTCAAAAGCATTCCCTTCTTCTTTCAGTGCATCCCTTGAGAAAATAGCATCTCGACTGGCCTGGGATTTAATTGCTGTGTCTATGCAGAAAAGCTGGCTTCTGGGTAACATGGCAATTGCTAACTGGAGGCTAAAAATGCTGAAAAAGAAAATCTGTAAAGGAGTAACCCTGTAACCTAATTCAGGAAATTTTGGTAAACTGAATTTAGCAGAAACCCTGCAGAGCACGGATAAATACGCTCTACACGAGCCTCAAGAAACTGGTGGTGACATTGCTCCTGGCTGGTTGGGGACACGCATTGAGGTAACATCACTACTATCAAGCAACGGACTCAGGGAAGATGGAGAAGCACTGATTCTGCCCACCTCTGCCCAGCAGTGCAGGGTTGCCAGTTCCCAGTNAACAGGATTTCAGGGAAGGAGGAAAATCTAGGGGAGAAGCAGGTTTCCCTGCAGATCTTTTCCCGTCATGCCCTCAGCTCTTACATGCTGGTGGGGATATTTTTTGACTCCGCTAAGTGTCAGCATCTGCACCCACTTCCCAGCAGGTCCTTTTCCCAGTACGAAATGACATTTCCTTACTGGCAAATTTTTTTTATCTACTTCTTACAAATGGACCATCCAAAAGCTCATTTAAGCTCCTGCAGTGGAAAAGGGAAGGTTCCAGCCAAATGGTTGGTTGGCTTTTGTGGCTGAACAAAGGAGTCGGCCAGGTTTTTTTGTTGTTTGAATGTCCTTGTCTGAGTTCACAACTTGTAAACCCATTTCCCTTTTCCAAACTAATTCTTCCTGCAGGGGATTGTGCTCAAAAGCTTTTGTTAGGGCTGCTGGGGAAGTGGGAAGGCTTAGGTACCACAGAGGTATCTAAGTGCCTAATTGCCCCCAATTTCAATAGGAACTGCCCTAAATACACCTTGGAGGATGCATATCAAAGACAAATACTTTAACAAGGAATTTCTCTCTGTCTGAGTTGATAATCTCCTTGGTTCCTGCCAGCAGTTTTTTTTTTTTGCGAAAGATTTAATTCTCTCATTTTTCTTGCTGGCTTGAGCATCTGAGACACAGAGTGGAGGAGGAATGCAAGGTTGGCAAAAAGGCTGCTGTGATAAATTCTGAATCCTGGAAAGGAAGGAGCCTGTGCAAGGGGCATTTGCTACAGCAGTTACGTTATCCACCGAACTAGAAGGGCCCTGCATATCTAACACATGCTCAGCATGCTTGGCTTCCTTAGAAAGAATTTGCTCTTGGCCTTTGCTCTCAGCCCATACTGTTTCAGCCTTCGCAACACACTGGCTAGATTTTCAAAGTGCCTTGAATTAGTTTCTCCTGTCACGATGGTATGAAAATAGCAATGGATTCCAGGGATCTTCTTGCAGCGTTTAGCAAGTAGCATCACTACAGCTCGTTTCTTGAATTTCCCGCATAGGATGCCAGGCAGCCTTTGAGCCCATATGTCATGACGATAAGGTAGAAGCTCATGATCTAGAGTTGTTCTCCTCTAGGTATGGGAAAAGAGGGTAGGGGAGAGAGAGAAGCAGAATAAGTATGGTGTTGGTTAACACACATATATATAAGTAGGACACACCAATGTTAGCCAAGCTGCTCTGATGGCTCTACAGATCCTTCAGGGTACCACGAGGAGATGTTTGACAGCTCCTTTCCATAACTGCTCCAAGCAGCATGTTATTAAAAAAAACCCCAACACTCTCAAATGTTATGGCAAGTACCCAACATTTAGGGCTTATATCTATAATTACCCCAGAGTGATGAGGCTCTTCGATACCACTGTACGTCAAACGGCCCAAGAGGCACCGTCACGCTGAGAAACTGCTGTTTGCTGCTTTGTTTTGAGCTACTCCTACTTCAAACTGAAAGCTAAAACATCTGTTTGGAAGCAAATGGAGTAGTGGGGATACTTTAAAAAATCTGGCTGACATCCACCTTCTGATAAGAATGCTGAACAACTGAAAATACAGCTACCTAATCTGACTTGGGTTAGTATGTAATTAATTAGCCCAACAAAGTCAAACAGTCTACATCCATTTCTAACACAGAGTAAACCACATCTGCACAAGAATTATTCCATATCCCACTTACCCTCACTGATTCTTGAGTAAAGATAGAGTTGGATGAATTTTCAAAATAATTTCCCAATTTGTATTTTGGCAAACACTCGACAAAAATAACAACATCCCACTTAGAAACAATTTTCCTCATCTTTCTATTTCAGCGGATGCTCCAATTTACTGACATATCTCCTTATTCCTAATTTGAAGTGTCTGGAAGGAAAAGCACGGCCACGGAGGTAATCCCGAGTTAATTTTTTATTTATGAATTTATTTTTACAGACCACGTAGAAGAGGCTAGAGCTTCCCCAACTCCTGTCCTTTACGATCCATCTGCTCTGAACTGCCCTTCATCCCTAAGAGGGGATGCCCTTGCCTGCTGCTCCTCAGGAATGCCTGGTGGGATTTGCTGCAGAATTTTTTGGATGCCCTGCTTTGGAAAGGAGAGTTTCGTGTTTGCCCATTATGGAGGAGGTCCTGCCTTTTGCTGGCCCTTATGCCAAGTGGTTTGAACTCAGGCAGCCCCAAGACTTTCCTGACTTTGCATATTTTATTACAGCTACCAGTGTCTTAACAAAGCTGAAATAAAATGCAGCAAAAAAAGAGGAAAATCAATAGAGGACATCTTTGTGAGACACTTCTCCTGCCGGGCCACCTCTCTCTCTGTGCTTCTTTACATGGACTCCTTCCCAGTGATCAATATTTGAACTCTGTAGAGTTATTTGTCGTTTCAATTTGCTCTTGGCCACCCAACGTTGTTCGTGTCTGCCTCCCTGTGAAATGGCTGGTGGGTGCGAGGGGGCTGCACCCCTTCCTGATGAACCTCGTGCCAGATCATCAACACTCCCCCTGCCAGAGGTTCTGAGTACCTGATCCTCCAGGAGCTGACACGCAAGATGAGTTGGGTTGAATTCAGTGGGAGGACACGTCATCAGCTAAGGTGACAAACTTTGTGACAAACGGCATGAGGATAAGGACCAGCATACGTGGCATAGTCTGGGTACAAAGAAATTTTTTAAAAAGTAATTTTCAATCAGATGTTGAAAAGCCCCTTCCCATCTTGTATTTTTCCAATAATTAGGTGCAATTTCTTAGATACTGGCCAAGGAAGGGTGGAAGACAGCTCCTCAAATAAATATGCTCACCTTGCCCACTGATAAATTTAGAAAAATATGTGGGGCTTAAATAAATGTGTATGCTGAACTGCAATTTCTTGAGGAAGGTTCTGGTTTACCTGCTTTTTGTTGTTGTAATTTAGTCAGGGTTCTTCTGGATTGATAAAAAGGATTTTTACAAGTTGGTCTTTACTGACCTGGCCCAAGAGAAAAAAATAACAAAAAAGCTGCCACCATTTACCAAATCCAAAAATATTTTTCCCAGCTCTAGCTCCTCACATTTTTTGTCAGTCACACCTAGAATAAAAAGTGCTCTTTTTTTTTATGCACACAAATTTGAAACAATTTTCCTAAGGAATTCTTGGAACCCTCCCACATGCCTTTTATTATTATGATTTTTTTTTTTTTTAAACTTTTTGGTTCGGTGCAATTGTCATAATGTGTTTGAATATATTGAATACTTTCAGAAGAACAAAAATAAATGGGCTGGGCTTGGCTGACTAAGCGCGGTTAAATCCAGAGAGCTGTTTTTGAGACAACTTGGACTTTTACGCCTAGGAGTGGGATTACTGAAATGGGATAAAATATCATTAGCGCCTGGCTAAAATACCTGCTGAAGGATTTTTTTTTGTCTTAAGATAGTCAGTTTAGGGAAACAACAGACCAAAAGATCATATTTTACAACTGACTATGATTTGGCTCAGTCCCATCCGTGGGAGCCAGTCTGCAAATACCGTTCATGAACCGGCAGTTTTGCAGATGATTATGTTCCAGCGGGACTCCTTGTGCTAACGATTTTCCAAGATGAGTAAAGTATCATCACCTAGCCCTATGAAATATAAATCAAAAAAAATCAGCCCTTGTGGTGGCTGGGGAACAACAAGAGAGACTAAAACCCAAAACGAAGCACTGAAAATATATCCAGCTTCCAGTTAGGAAAATGTGGGGGTTTTGTAAGAGGCAGAGAATGTAACATCCCCTTCTCCCATGGGGAGATAAAAAAGCCCCTTTTCAGAGAGTTTTCTGCTGTTTTTTTCAAATCGATCGAGTTTCTCTGGGAGTTGGAAATTCCTGGCAGGGACAAGGTCTTTGATTCTTCACCTCTCTGGAAACTGAGCTGATGGGTTTTTTCCATGGTGTGTCCTGTCCCTGCTTTGTTGACCTGGATATTCCTTCTTGTTTAGAGAAGTTTTGTCTTTGGCTGGAAAAATAAAAAAATACAGCCTTTTGCTCATCTTTCATCAGGCTAAAATGAAAGAAAAAAGTCAAGAACTTTGGGTTCCCAGAGACCTAGAGGCATTTCTGATATGTTAAAATTATTAAAAATTCCAACTCTAGCAACCGGAGTCAAGTGAGTTCAGTTGATGTTTATTTCCTTTGAGTCTTTTACAAGCTTCCTCCTCCCTATTTTTTTTTTTTTTATGGTGGTGAAAAAAAAAATCAGGAAAAACTACAACAGGAAAGGAACGTTTTTTTCTTTCTCCATCCCAGTATTTTGACTTTGAAACTCCTCACCGCCTTGGAAGGGCTGCAGCGAAAGCACTCAGCAAAGCACTCATCGCCCCTGTCGTGGAAGATAACGCAGTAACGGGAGTGGCAGCTCTTCCATCGCAAGAGTGACCTTACCAGCCAAGCCCCTGCTTCACTTGGGTGGCTGAAATTTGGATTATTTGCCCCTCCAGCTGGTTTCGACTAATGCTGCTGACCTCCCTCCTCCTGCTGGCAAATCTGTGATCGCTGCAAGGTATCCAACCAGCATCCCAGCACGGTGCCTTTTTGGCGTGATAAATTAATGAAAAAACCACTGAACTCGGCATTCCAGAGAAGAGTGGAAGGGGAAAGGACTTTGACAACCTGGTGAGGAAATGAGTGTTGATTTAAGAAATCCCTCTTATTAATAACACACTGTGGGTACATACTCTGGGGTAGTTTGGGGTGATATTTAGCAACATCCCATCTTTTTTTTTTTTTTTTTTTCAGAGGCAGCATGGTCTCAGCATTTTTTAAAAGAGCAGCCAAGAGAAACCTAAGGGGGAGTAGAAGTTCCTGGAGATCATGTGCTGCTGTTCGGCGTGAAGACCCCTGAAATCCTGCTCCAAAATCTGTCAAAAGATAAAGATGTAATACGGGAAATATGATCTTATCCTTAATTCTTAAGGCATGTGTAGATTCAAGAAAACTGAGAAGAAATATGATCCAAGACAAGTAGGTGCTTGCAGCCATCATCTGTCTGGTAATGGCATCACTTCCAATATTGAGCGTTAAAATATTAAATGGACTGAATGTTCAATCAAACTCTGAATTGATTAAGTTGCTGGTCAGGGACTAGTAAAGCCTTGGTCATTACAGAAGAAGATGAAACTACAGCAAAGCAATTGACTCTTGGGAGCGCTGACATATGCCATGGACAGAAGAACCCTCAGCAGACGGACCAAAAAATGTCAAAATGTCAAAAGTAGATCTGGCAATGGGCTGAAATGGTAGTTGGGATGGAAGGGTAGGGTGGGTTAAAGCATCCAAGAATGAAGCAGGTCTTTGAAAAACTCCTGAACTGGCAGAAAGGAGCTTCTGTATCTCAATTGCAGGCATGGATTGGGGGGAAGCTTGAAGGGATGTCCTGGGAGGTGTGGATGCAGAGGGGACATGTGCAGAGTGTCCGTCCCTGCCCACGGGTTGGCACGAGCACCCTTGGCACTGGGCACTGCAAGGTGATGCTGAAACAGAGACTTGGAAATCAGCTCAGTCTCAGAAAAGAGACTTGGGCGCAGACTTGCAGACACACACGTGGAGGACAGAGAAACAGTGCTGTAAATTTGGGAAGAGGTAAAAAAACAAGGGAAAAGCCAGTTACTGTGACAAATAGACAAGAGAGATGTTAATACTAAAAGGTGAAGTGCTGCAAGAGAAGAAGTGTTAATTACATGCACGGCAGGGCATACATTAACCTTTGGTTCTGTTGAAAAGTATTTCAGCAACAGGCACACATTTCTGCACAGGTTGTAAAACGTATGCACCATGCTTTTATTACTCTGGCCTCGGATTCACATGGTAAAAATATGACAATTGCCTCCTCTTTGATGGGACAGCTCGTGTCGTCACTCCAAAACACAGCTGTCCCCAGATGGTGGCACAGCTGGCTGTGTCCTGCCCTGAAAGGAGGGTGGTCGGTGCTCCAGACAAAGCCAGTCCTGGGCAGAACATGCCATCAGCAGTGTCGCAATACAATAAATTAATTATGTGCTACTGTTAATAATGCATTTGCCACATCAATTTATCACTGCTGCATCTTTAATACGTATCACAATAAATTAGTCAAATCCCCACTTGCTTACACAAGGCAGCCACCTCCCTGAGTGAGAATCACAGAATCACAGGATGGTTTGGGTTGGAAGGGACCTTAAAGATTCGAGTTCCCACCCCCTGCCATGGGCAGGGACCCCTCCCACTAGCCCAGGTTGCCCAAAAGCTCATCCAGCCTGGCCTTGAACCCCTCCAGGGATGGGGCATCCACAGCTTCTCTGGGCACCCTGGGCCACTGCCTCACCCCCCGCACAGGAAAAAACTTCCTCCTGATGTTAACTCTCAATTACTCTGTTCCTGGGATTAATAACATTAAGAGCTCGACACTGGTTTCCAGTCGACCGGTCTTTCTTTACTGGGACAGTGAGGGCTATTCAGGCAAAGGCATGCTTTGTAGAAGCAGGTATTTTAAAAGGTTAGTGCCGTATTACCCCTTAATTCCCACCAATTCCCTTCAACAATATAGGGATAAAAAAAAAATCAGTCCTGTGCCTGACGTTTCCAGAAGGAAGGTGTTTAACATACAGGAGATCCATCACACACTGCTTGTCATATGAGCCACCCTGTGCTTGTAGTAACCTGATTGTGTGGCATGCCTTAAATGAAATTAAGTTGTTATTAAAGATTTTAAAATACCCATTTTAAAATACCCATTTTAAAATGCCTTCTTGTAAAGCATCCTGCCAATTTCTACTCGTCTTTTTAAAAGCGCACTGGCCCCGTGACAGCGTACAAATGGATTTAACTTCTGCTGCGGTTGTTTGGTTCAAAACTAGCAAACTCACCCTTAACTATTGATCTGGCTTGTCAAGCTGTAGGATCAATTATTGCAGGGCTGGCACAGGGGCCTCTGGAATTAAAAGCATCCATAACCTTTGTGTGCAGAGGGCTTACATTTTTGCCTCAATAATACAATTCTTTTTTTTTTCCACGACACATTCATGGCTTCTATACGTATGGTCTCCACTCACACGTGGCTGTTTCCCAGCACAGGTGAGCCTCTGAGCTGATTAAATAACAGCAGTAAATGGTACCCAGATGGCCCCCTGGTAAGCATAAGGTTGTTCATTCCTGGAGCTGATGCTCTGTTCCGTGGGGACAGTGGAAACTGTTGTGTCACTATTTTTTTTTTCAGTTTTCGGTTTGTAAGAATATCTTTCCTTTTCATCTGTTCCAGCTGTGACATATATTTGATAGGTAGCAATGGAAGTTATGGCCAGCAGGGGTGGGAGATGAATCAGTTGACATTTCCCTGGTGTAACAGGACACAGATTTACTTCTGGAGGATGGGAAAATGACTCTGACAGGGAGTCCTAAAATCCTGAACTGGGGAAATATGGTTTTGTAATTGTTCTTGTTGATGAGGAAAGGGTAAGCAAAGGATAGAGCAGTATTTCTTTTCTGACGGATTCAAGAAATATTAGCTTGCCAGTTTTAGAAATCTGTGAAAAATCACCTTGCACTTATTAGGGCTGGAACTTACAACGAATTACAGAATCCTTAGAGCAATATTTCTGAGAGCTTTTTATATAGACACATTTCTTAGCACTGAAAAACAGGGAAATAATACTTCACATGGGATTTGTGGGTTTGCAAATGAAAGCAACACTTGATTTTAGCAACATGAGTGCATAGGGGAACTGAGTCTTCACTCTAACCTCAGTGGATATTGCAGTCCACAAATTAATGATCATATTCTACCTGCCTGGGAGCTGCTGCTCCAAAATGTGCATTTCAGAGGGACCTTCTCCTCCAGAAGTATTGTTGGGTCTCAGGCTGAGGCTGGCGGTTGCCAGGCTATTTTGTCCCCATTTAATCTTGTGGTTTATGATTGGATTGGGAATTTCCTTCCATGTTTTTTACATCTGTTGGAAGATCACCTTCATTCTGCAATGGCACCATATACTGAAGTGAATGTGCTTATGAAATATTAAGATCAAGAAGAAATTGTAAAGTGTTAGACCGGAGAGAAACTACTGAGTGTAACCCACAGTGTTGATATTTTTCCCTTCAGGATCTTCCAGCTAAAGTAAATCAGCAGAGTCCTGCTGTTTGGAGCCTCACTTATAGCTATGTCCCTTGACATTGAACCTGTACACTCAACAGGGAGGTGCAGGTGGCAAAGTCTTTGTATCAAATGCGTCCTGGTGGATGAGGCTAAAACAAAAATCTCTTTTATTTCAGAGGGAAAAACCATGGCCATAAACGATTTAGAGGAAAATATTTCAATTTATTTTATCTGCAGGAAAAATTGGTCCCTGGGCCTTACCAAAAGACATACTTTAAAACAGCCCGTGCAGCTAGGGATATTAAGCCAGTGAGCTCATCACACCCTTTACACTCATACCTGTCCTAGAAGCTAAATTAATAAACATTTTTTTGCCTTAACTGGGCAATCAGATGCAGGAGCAGCTGAGAAAGCATACTGAAGATTGCTCCTTGAGATTTGGTCAGCAAACGATGACCATTTGAGGGGTCTTCAGAGAGGGCAGAGCTGGGGCAGAGCCGGGGCAGACCCGTGTCCTTGAGTCACTCCATGGCTTCAGCTTGGTGTCAGCCAAGAGGAATTGCTCAGATAAATAGTGAGGTCACGGTAGATGGGTTAACTGCAGTCCAGTGCGATGGAAATTCACAACTAATGACTTCACTATGACCTATGAATAAGCATCTGACCTTCCTGGTGGGGCGACCGAGTCAATGGTTAGCAGACCAGCCCTTGATGTCTTACAAACACATAGCTGCTGAGATAGAGACCTCCCAGGAGCAGGCAGGCTTTGCCCTGGATCCTGGGCTTTAAAAACCTGAAGCAGCTTTCAGCTACTGCTCCAATCCTCTGCCAAAGGCTGCTCTTAGAGGCTGTTGGGGCAGGAGGTGCTCGGTGCTAAGGTGGTGCACGGAGAACTCTTTGTGTGTGTTCACACAAGCTGGTACCTTCCTCCTGCCTCTTCGCAGAAGCCAACACTCCCTTGGCCAGTCGAGTTTCTGTGGGAAAAATGATGCCCAAATGGTTCTCCTTTTGCTCTACTCAACAGACAGGAGAAGCTGAAGAGGTCAGTGGGCCACAGTTGCCCTTCTTAAGGGAAACAGAGAAGTTGCGACTTCCTATTCTTTGATTCAGAGTTTAGGGGAAATAAAATTAGCGTCAGTCATTGCATCTTTCTGGAATGCTTCAAAACTCTGTCTACTCAGCTGGTCTAACCTTAATCAAGCTAGCTACTGGATTTGGCTTCTCTCTTGGCAGTGAAACAGCAGGGTTAGAAGGGTTCAACGTTTTGTCATTTCCCCCCCAAACAGACAGACTCACTCCATGAAGGCTGGACAGCATGGAAGAGTTTGGAGAGCTTAGAGAGAGGCAAGACAGGACACCCAACGCAACACCCAATTTTCTTGCACTTCCATCCCCTTAGATGTTTAGGTATGGGGAATCTTCTGCGAGAGATATGCAGGAAAATGGAGTGTGAGAAAATATTTCCATTTTGTCAATTTTTGTCCGCTGACCTTCACTGTATCTACATGGTCCCACACAACTCTATACTGATGGTGGATTTACGGGTCACTTAGACGTTCGGTCGGTCACCCGTGGGGAGCCCTGTCCCAGGCACTGTCAAAGCAGCCTTGCTTTCTCAGAGGAAGGGTTATTCTTGGAAAAGCAGGCGTGCCAAAGATGGATTAGTGAAAACACTTGTGCCCTTTAACGAGCTGGATTAAAAATAATAAGCCTCATCAGGAGGCTCAGTTTAATTGCTGGAAGGAGATGTGTCCAGAAGAAATGTGTTCCCTTGACTTCCCTCACAAACTGGAGAAGAAAATTGGCTGGTGATTCAGTTTTGCCTTTGATTCAACATGACTAAGCCTGCAAAGATAACTGGTGTTATGGCCATTTGTGCTGGCAGCTGTACTCCAGCACTTTTGAAAATCATTATCTATTAAGACATTTGCAAATACACACTGAGCCCGGCAATGCCTCATTAAAGCACTGAAGAAGAGAGTCATAAATTTTACTGCCTCAGCATTGCATGTTGAAGTCATAATGTTACAGATCTCTTCTGAATGTATAAATTCCCTTATCGCTCAGCAAAATCTCATGTTTTTCTGGACAAGCTCTTCAGAAGGACATAAAAAATAATAAAAAAAAAGCCATCAGTATTCAAACAGAGAAGTCTGACCGCCTCCATTTTTTTTTCATTTAAGGAAAACGCTTGCTCTAACCATGCAGAGAATGTGTTTTAAATGTAACCTTACTGAAACACCAGAGAAATACTGTTCTTGCTGCAATTTTAGGCAATAGATTTATCTATGATGCTTCACTTGCAGCCCACTATTTCTCCTGGTGGACATTAACTTTTTTTTTCAGGGTCTCTGTCCAAATGTACAGAGGTTGCAGAGATTATCATTGGTTTCCTTCAGTTTTTCATCAAACCCTTGATCAGGACATCTCAGTTTTTGTTAGGAGAGAATAATTTTGCTGATGCTTTAGAAGAACTATGTTGCCATCAGCTTAGAAAAACAGGCTGTTATTAAATGGAGCTGAAACACAAAAATTCACGTGATAACTTTCTATATTCTAGGGGCTGGACTCTAGTCTGTCTTCAAGAATTTGCTCTCTGCTGTTGTAAATTTGTACATATAAAAAAAAAGAGACATTAATAAGAGTTTAATTGTGACCTTTCCAGAAGTTTAACAGTGTTCGAGAGACGGTCCCACCTAGGTCTTATTCCACATGGACCTGGAACCGGGCTCTAGATAAATCAGCGTAGATAAATGTTATTTAACCTAATGAATCCCCACGGGCTGGGATCTGTTTCCTACCGTTATTCTCTGCAAATCTTTGGATGTGGGGAAGGATTTTTCAGGATGTATATTCCCCTCGATGTGCATGCAAGTCGCCTCTTTGTGAGACTGTGCGTTTGTGTGCGTATCCAGGGGAAAATAAATCACCTTTGTATGGTTTCTTAGAGGGAGTTAATCTCTTTAGGATTGAGTCATCTATTTTATAAGACCGGAGGTGGTTGCATTAAATGCCACGGATGCTGAAACATTGGTGTGCTGGAGTTTCACTGCCATGGTGAAGGAGACACAAAGCAGGGACAATAAGATGACACTATCAATAAAAAGCCAGATTTACCATCGTCATCCCCAGTGATGTAATTCACGGGTACGATATCATTCACTTTGAGTTAATGCAGAAATACAGCTTGGTATTTCAAGGTCTGAACATTGCCATATAGATAAAAATACCACTCGCTCAGAAGTGGTTCAAAGCCTTTATGTGCCTTTTGGAGCTGGATTGCTGAGCAGCATCCTTGGAGGCTCTCCTAACCCTGCAGGAGAAGGACATTCCTCCAGTACCTATAAACTGGGACGGAAGGAGCAGGAAGGGGATAGACTGATGTCCCTCAGCCTCCAAAAACTTTTCACCTATGCTGGAATGATAGAGCAGAACATGAGCTGGTACCTGGCCATGGGATACCTGGCACGGCCATGCAGCTCAACCTCCACACCACCTCTTCCATCCTTCTGCATCTCTTTGCTACTCCAGTTGAGAACTGTTTTAAAAAAGAGAGAAATCAAGCAAACACTTTTACGGTTTGTCATTTAAAGGCAAGACCCCATTCTAAAAAAGGAAAACCAAACAAGGCATCATAGGAAAATCTTACAAATATATGAGAGGTCTCGGAGTGTTTTGATTGCTGAAGCTGTCCAGAGGCATTGCCAATTTTTTTTCCCAGCATGCTGGAAAAACTCTACCCTGGGATAGGTCTGCTTTGTCAATGTTAGGAGAATCAGTTTGGCCTTGACGAAGCCGAGGGTGGAGTTGGGAATGGAGCCTGGTTCATGGTCAGACTCTGGTTTTGATCTCAGCCATGGAGAGACTAGCACCTCTCACCACAATTTAGGATCTACCACAAATATTTAAGCTTCAGACTTATTTTTTTTTCCCTTTCCTTTTTTTCCACGCTTTAGGTTTTTTCCTTCTCTCCTTGGATTCTTTCATAATTTCGGGATCTTGACCTCTGAGCAATGTTGGCAGCCGTGGATGCCAGTGTTGACATCCCAGCCATGTACAGCTGCACAGCCCACAAACCTCTGTAGTCAGAAGGTCAAAGCACCTCAGGAAAAATATAAAAATAAGAATTAGTAATTGGCCAATTCTCAACACCTTCAGCTGAAAATATTAATGCATTTAAGAACACAACTGACACATTTCCAAAGGTTGCCCAGCCCTTTGCTAGACCTCACACCCAACATTGCTACTTGTCACCCCAAGTGGGCAAATTAGGAGGGAAAAGTCTTGGATTAGTTTCTCAAAGTACTGCTCAGCTTCATAAGACAAATCAAGGCAAGGAAGCTGGCTCAGGGTAGTTCCTCTTTGGGCCAAGAACTCATTCAAGTCAGGAGTCAGAGCCTAGTTCTTGCCCTGTCTAGGGTGTTACACAGCTGTGTCCTTGGTGAGGGGATAGCCCAGCCCTTGGTGAGCCTCAGAGGTATGGTCAAGTATGTTCTTACCGAAATACTGAGCCCTTGAGGGCAGTAAGTACTATATACAGCATCTGCAGGAAATAATTCTAGGATTGAAAACATGAAATAGCTTTCTACCCTGTTTCAGCTTCGACTTGGAAATCAACACATTGTCCCTAGCTGCATGGTTAAAGGGATATTGATGCAGGAGAGACCGGTGGTTATTGAATCACCAGCATCAGCAGTGCAGCACCTTTATTTCTTTTAAGCTATTCCACCCAGAATATGGAGTTATGGGACACCAGAGAAACCTACAGCACGATATTGAAATAACTGGACAATTTCACCAGCACCCTCTGCTGATATTACAGTTTTCATTACATTCCTATTATGGCAGTTCATTTCAATGGTTCCTTTTTTTCATCTCAGAAAGTTTTTCAACTCCAGGTCTCCCCCAGAGACTTCTACAAAACTTCCTGCGCATTCTCTTCCAGCCTCGGTGTACTTAAAGAAGCTGCCACAAGTTAAACCATGCAAGTGGTGTACTTGACACAGTTGATGTACAACGTACATGTATGACGATGGGCAGATGTATGGAGCCGGCATCTATGGAACCATTGTGAGTTGACATGCTGTGAACTTTGTAGTGGTGAGAACTGAGTAACTCTAAATGTTTTGTAAATTGACCCTCCAGCCCGGACAAACCAAAAGCAAATTTAATTTTAGGTTAAGCGGAGAGGTCAAAATGTTCTGGTTGTAATGTGAAGGATTGAAAGAAAGCCCAGGCTTTTCAAGGTTTGTACTGAAGAGGATGGGATGTAAGACAGGCTTCAGCTCTTTGGATCCATACCAAGGAAGACTTTTCTTGTTTACATTCATGTAAATGATAGCAGCATCTGGCCAAAGACAAGAGGCTCATCCACTCAAGCTCTTTAACTTTACCAAGCTTAGTGCTTATCACTTTTCATTAACATATAAAACAAAGCCAAAAAGGCAGAGCACAGTTTGTTCCATTTCCACTCTAATTAGATGCATTTTGTTGTTTTCTGGATCATTCACCCTTGGTTCCATTTAAGTTTATCTTAAGACAGGCTAATCAACTTTTAACTAAAGAATCCTCAGCCTCCTACCGCTCACTTGCAGTGATGCTTAATCAGGTAGAAGGAGCATTTCTGCTTTGCGTAAAGGCAAGGCTGATGTTGATGGTGAGAAGTGGCCTGCCAACAAGTCAACACTGTGGGCTGCCATGATGCACTCAGTGGTATGGCATAAATGCATAGTGCCATGATAAATGCTACAGTATATGTCCAAGAAAGAGGCAAAGGCAGATGTAAGAATGAACTAGATCCACATCCTCATTACATTTCCCACATCTGATTCTTTTCAAGTAAGGCCCAAAAGAAACTCCTCTTGTGACCACATGTTGGCTGAAAATACATCTTGTGATGAACAATTCAATGTCTCCTCAATTTTTAAGCAGAGCAGAGTACAACTAGGATAGGACAAGAGGAAACAACCTCAAGTTGCACCAGGGGAGGTTTAGGCTGGATATTAGAAAAAATTTCTTCACTGCAAGAGTGATCAGGCATTGGAACAGGCTGCCCGGGGACATGGTGGAGTCACCATTCCTGGGGGGATTCAAGAAATGTGTAGATGTGGTGCTTGGGGACATGGTTTAGTGAGGTAGGTGGTGTTGGGTTGGACTTGATGATCCTTGAGGTCTTTTCCAACCTTAATCATTCTACGATTCTAATTAAAACATATGGAAGAGGGAAGGCTAAACATACATGCATGTTAGTTCCCGTGCATGCAATATTATGAGAAAGCCCATTCTTGGCTTAAATTCATTGATCCCTTAGTGCTGTCCTGGTGTTATAGTGCTGCCATAAGCAAAGACGAAGGAACTGCCCTCAGCAAATCCCAATTCAAGGTCTCAGCAGCTGTTAATATCACTGCTCCACAAGCTTCCCTTCTGTACGTGTACAGCATAGAGGGAAAGCAGGCAACCCTGTTTAAGGAAAAAAAATATGAATACCGAAATCAAGAACTTGCCCAAAGCCAAAGCTTTAAAGAAACCTCTTAGAAAGTCCTCTTAAAGAGGACTAGATAATAGACTTTGTTTTATTGTATGTTATCATAGCACATTTTGCACCACAAACACAGGCGCTCTTCAGGTAACTAAAGCTTTTGCTTCTTTGTTTATTTATTTCCCAGTCTATTGGGATTCTGCACTGGAGTCTGAGGAGAGAGGCAAATTCTTTGCATGTTTAACTCTGCTAACTTCACCAAGGATGTTGCAGGGCTATTGTCTTGGTACAATATGTTTTTATACTTTTATGAATGGGTTATTTATGTAGCTTCTATGGAAGATACTCATTTGGTGGAAAACAATAGAGAGCGATGAGGATCTGTTCCACAGGGTTACAGATCTGACATTCCAGGGCCCCATGAGTCCATCAAAGATAAAGTCCATTGTATTTAGATTTGAATAGAAGGAATGTTCAAATTTTAAATAAAAAAACCCCATTGTTTGATACCCTGAAGAAGCTTACCCATCGTTGTGTTTGTAGGTGAGAAGACAGGTATCTTCAGCTTCTTCTTCCTGGGAGCTATGAACAATCAAATCAGTAATTTGAGGAAACAAAGCTATTGGCTTCTTCAACCACCTTCTGGGAGGTTGTGCATGAGCTTGTCTTGCATTGTTTGTAGTGGGGCTCTGACTTTCCTGCAGCAGGACCTCAGTTCTCATCACCCCCACCTTTATATTGAAATGTTTCAGTGTAGTGCAATGGCAATTTGCTCCTGAGTGGAACCATTAAAAGCTTGGATATGTTTATATGCTCACCAGGAGATCTGGCATAGATTAAACTATGCATAGTATTCTTAATAATTACTCTCAATTGAATTTTACACTTGGAAAGCAGTCATTTTTTTTTTTTCCTATTATTTCCCTTTTGTCTGTATGCCACTTTTTTTACCATCTTTGTGCCTTCTTGGGTGGTAAACAACGGTTATTAATGTTGAATTTGTGACATTGGCATTGGTCAGGTTCTTAGAAGACAACTACGAACACCTTCTTTGATCTCCTGCAGAGCCCAGTCTAAAGAAACCAAGTCAGTAATTCTGTCTTCAGCTCATAAACCAGACTCGAAGGATAGCCTATCTCTCAGGGTGTTATTGTCTTGATGCATTGAAACACAGACCTCAAGAAATGGAGACTCCACCGCATTTTTCCTTTCTCATAGACTTCAAATAGAAAAGAACTATGAGGAATCAACCCCTAAGCCTAATTTGCTCTATTTACAGCACTGGCATAGACCACAAGTGAGAAAATAATGTCAAAATGATACAAAAAGGATTACTTTTAAATTAAAATAATAATAATTAAAATAATAAGATTGACTGATGTAGCACGATAAACTGACCCTTTACACTTAACCAGCCTCTCTGGCTGAAACCCAGCAGTCAGAAGAGTGTCCTTACGCCACCTTTTTGACTTGATGACATTTCTGGTTTCCATTGGGCTTGACTAAAAGACCTCACAGTAGGAGAAAATCTGGCGGTCTTATAGCATCGTCTGTGGTAACAGCATGTGACAAAACAACTTTGCATCACTTTCTGCTGTGAGACATGGGATAATGAAGAGAGTAAAAATAAAGGAACTAAAGGTTGTGGGAAGGCAACATTTTCCATTGCTGGGAAGAGCCATCTGTAACCAGCTTCCACTCCCAACTACAGGCTTTTGGCTCGGGGCAGGACCGAGCACTCTCTTTCCCCTGGCAGGGGGAGGATAGAATTACAGAATGGTTTGAGCTGGAAGGGAACTTAAAGATCCTCTAGTTCCACCCCCTGCCATGGGCAGGGACACCTCCCACTAGCCCAGGTTACCCAAAGCCTCATCCAGCCTGGCCTTGAACCCCTCCAGGGATGCAGCAGCGAAGCCTGTCCCTGAGCTTTCTGCCCCTCAAAGTAGGTAAAAACAGTGTCACACCAACTATCAAAGGTGAAAAAATGCATTATGAAGATGGCTCTTCTCTAACCAAACCCTCTGAACTCCATCCACCCCAAGCTCTCAACATGACGTGCTCCAACCACAGAGCCATCCCCGTGTGCTGGTCCCGCATCATTCATTCTCCTGGCCTCAAGCAGGAAACAATGCTGAATATGGCTTTTTTTTTCCTTTCATAACTATAACTGTTTAGCTGTCTGTTAAAATTAATGAAAATAATTAGACTGGTGGGTCTGGGGGAACAAAATAGGACATACTGTTGGTTTAGCACCATGCTATTCTCTGGGGACATTGTTCTGGTGGCTGAGAGGCTGGAAGACATCATCTTTAACAATGAAAAAGGAGCTGATGAGTCATTCCAGCTACAAAAGGGATTAAAATATTTTTAAACAGAAGAGTAGTTATTAATAAAGTGCAGGAAACGATAGAGAGTTATTGCACTTTGAGCAAAAAGACCAACACGACTTCCTCCCACATAGTACTTACTTTGATGATATTCTCCCTCCCTCTTAAATCTTATTTTTATTCTCTCTCAACTTTCTTTCAAAACTTGTTTACAAAATTGGCCACGATGTTAATCTTTCTCTGGGTGGATACTCATTTGCAATAAATGGTTTCTACTTCTCCGTCTTTGAAACCGGACGAGGTTTGGAAAAACATCTCTACTCTTTGTTCCTCGGAAAAGCCCACTTCTTGGGAAAACAACCCAAAACATCAGCAGCCAGTGCAAATGTCCCAGCCCTTCTGCATCCTTCTGAGGCTCCTTTATTACCAAGTATCTTATTTATTGTTTTATTTAATATTACTTATTATTATCCTTATTTTTTATTATTATCCTTATTTTTTATTATTATTATTAATATAGAAAGTTTGACCTGTGCCATCTATCTATGCAAATAAAACTGACAGTAATTTCAATTATACCGGATAGAAAGGGTGCATAGCTGCAGAATATGGCCCCAATATTTTTCTGACTGTAAAGTTGTCACTGGGGAAAGAGCAGTGATAAACATCTATTCAACATCTTCCACCAGCCAAACCCTGTTCTCTCACCTATGCAACCCATTGCTTTCAGAGATGTCACCTGGCAGCAAGGGCACAATGTTTTCTCTGTACTCTATTCTCACCTTTGACATTTTTTTGGAAGAAAAATTTAACTTATTAAATTATTTCAGAAGGCACTTTACATGCTGCCATGTTTTTTTTTTTCTCTGTAAATATCATAATGCAGCTTATTTTTCTCCTGATAAGTTTATGAATTTACTTTAACTCCTTGAAGTCTTTTGGCTGCTTTCCAAAGAAAATCAGAACAATCCGTGCAAGTTAAGCAAAGTACTGCTGAGTCTCGTTTGCTTGAACATTTTCTATCAGGAAAGCATTTTCCCCAGAAACTTTGCATCAGTGCTCTTTTCAACTCGCTGGTGCTCCAAATCAAAACGTTAGAACTGTCCCCACCTAATCTATAAGGTTTTGTGCAGCTCTGGCTTTCGAGCTGAGTGGATAACTTTGTTCTGATTTACTCTGCTTCCTTCTTTTCATCGCCAGTAATAGAATCCTGCCACTGGAAACAAGCCCAAACCTCAAGTTTAATTTTAGTTCGTGATGCTTTAGTTTTTTAACGGTCACTTTACAAATCAGAATTCCCCTCAGCTAGTAGCTCGTCTTTATTGTTATAAATCCAATGAAGCAGGAGAACACAAGGGAAAAATGTCCTTCTTCATCTTGAAAACATAATGCTGAATGGCTGGAATAAGCCAAAATGGAAAAAAAAATAATTATTTTATGATGCATTTTATCCACATCTAGTGCAGCACAGGGAAGACACTATCCTGGAAGTTATGAGACACAAAATGGATGTTTCAGAGAAGATAAAACCAAATTCTTATTTTTCTCTTTTTTAACAATGGTGCTTGTATTGTTGTAACACCTCAAGCCCTTTCTTATAAAGATCAGGCTCCCTACTGTCGCATTCTTTCTGATTCGAAAGATGACTCTCTGGGGCATCGAGTTTAGTATCCCTCTATAATACCTCTTCAGTCTAACCCTGCTTCCTTGTTTTAACATTTGTGACCCAGGCTCATATTTCCTCTTTGGATTTCTTCTGAACAGCAAGATGGATCTTTGTTTAATTTTGGCTTTCTTTGCCACTGCTGAGATTCTTTTATTTCTTGATCAGCTGTTGCAGCAATGATTTTCTGCAACATTTCTCTTTCTTCTTTTGGAAACTGTACATCTGCTCTTGGCATCTGTTCCGTTTCCTTTATGAACACTGAAGCAGGGATTTTAATTTTTTTTTTCTTGCAGAGACTGAATCTATTGTCTAGAAATTATTGGCTTTGCCTTAGAAAGCCCATGGTCTCCTCCACTGAATTTTTTCACTCATATTGGAAACACTTCCTATTGCTCGTCATCTGGCAAAATCATATTTTATTCAGTGACATTACTTTCCTTATGATTTCTTTGGAATCTTTAGTTGCATTCACTAACCACTCCTGGCCTTCTCTGGTGTCTACCTATTTTTTTTTTTTTTGCACCTCATTGTATTTGCACACCCATATTTTCCTTTTTATGCTACTAGTGTATATTTAATGACATCCACAGTCTCTGAACCTACTAGAAATTGGCCTTGAAGCTGTGGCTTTTCTACCCTGTGCCACTTCTATCCCTTTATGCAAGAGAATTCCAATGCATTTCCTCTGCCTTGGTACAAACACCTCATTTTTGTCATTTATACTTCCCCCAGTATAAAGCAAAGCACTTTGTTGAAGAGTTTGAGTCTCCATTGAAATATTTTGCTCTTGACAAATCAAGTGGAGAATCCCTCTCTCCTTGTAGTTTTTGCTTTAGATTTTACATTGGAAAAAAAAAGAAAAGCCTTATGTACCTCAGCAAAGTGCTTGACTAATGCATTTATCGCTACAACTTGTTTGTATGTAAAGTCAACATCCTTCATCTTGAAGTATCATTACACACTGTTGGCCAGGAAAGTGAAAATGGACAAACACGCAGGTTTATAATAAATCTTTAAACAGACATTTTTATGCTTCACTGAAGAATTACCAACAGAGAATTTTTCTCTCTGAGGAGCGCCAAGAACTTGTAAAGCTCCACAATTATAATACATGCGCACAGGGAATGCCAACACAAAGCAGAGCGAATGTTTATTAAACCTTCAAGGGTTGTCGGATGCACGGCTTCCCTGCAGCTGAATGCAGCGATGGTGCAAAGCTCTGAGCAAGAAAGGGGCTCTGAGTTTCTGATGTGCAATTTAATGAGCAATTCAACCTCCAGCAAAACATCGCCCAGCAACCTGGAGACTCAGGCATCAAGAGGAGCATCAGCATGTCTTGTGTCTCTTCTGCTGAGCCTCAGAGAACAGAGAGCATCTCCCTCTTCCATCATCCTCTCGAAAAAAAAGTCAAGCAGAGGAAAGTTTGTCTTGCCTGCTGTGAGTAACCAAGAGAAGCCCTGAAGCAGGAGATTAGTACAATGTAAGCGTGATACAAACACTCATTTATCAAAAAATACAAGAGGAGTTTATCAACAGCTCAGACACACATGGACTTATCATAGCAACAAGTGCTGAACTCCAAGATTACTCTTCCCCTATTATTTCTTGTCTGGGAACTTACCCTGCCATCTCAAAACACTATAGTTTCCTTATTCTTACCAATACACTTTGGAGACTGCATTGAAATTTTACTTCAGGAAAGAATAAAATCTTTCATACAGCTGTTAGCCTGGTAATAATACAAGATTAGCCCAAAAAAGACACTCAAATTAAAAAAATTTTTAGGAAAAGAAGCCAAGTCTAAAATGGACCTTAAAACCTTTATTAGCTAAATGAAAGCAGGAGTCACCTTTTTTTTTTTAAATTTTCAGCTAAAGAATTCTGTGGACATTAAGAAATAGTTTCTCCTTAGATCACTCTGAACCTCAAGACCCCAGCCTACTCTACAAGTTGACTCCATAGGCTATTTTCTGAGACCGTTATTTAAGACCAAAATCAGCAGGATGTAGCCATACGTAAATACTTGTAGAGTTGTGTGGATCTAAGTTTTCCTGATTTGTACCAAAAGTGATTCAGTTATTACTCATGTTTTGGTAGATCATATATTCGCCCTTTGGAATATATGCAAAAAAATGGAACAGCATCAGAGAACTCATGTTACAGAGAAAACTTTGTGAAGTTGTCCACTAATGTCAGTTCCCCTGAATTTCTCATTCCCCATTATCCTTTAGGATGATGGAACAGACCCAGCAAAGCTATCAACTGATGCTAAAAAGGTTTATTGTAGCAAATGGAAAGAGCTGGAACTCCAGCATTTATGGCTGTTGATGGAAAAGAAACCCCTCCTTTGGGGGAAAAGGCAAGAAGAGAACTGCGAATGCCAGGAGGCTGGAGCTGGGAAATCAGTTACATGTATGCAAATGTATTTCCACTGATGTTTTAATGTAAAAAAATCAGAGAACAGCATTCAAACAGTCATTGGGATAACACAAATAAACAAAGAAAGTCAAAGCAAAAAGCAAAGATGGTTTGTTGGCAGACAGAAAAAGACGGGAAAGCTAATGGGCTTGGGGAGGGCTGCCCTACGCAGCAGTAAAACACATCTGGTTGGACCTCTGTCGTAAAACGAACAGTGTAATAATTGTGAGCTGAGCTGGCCTTAGATTCTGTCACTGAAAAAAAAATCTTCAAGTAAAAGCTATCATCTAGATGAGATTAAACTGTGTGACTTCCTTAGGGTAAGAAAAACCACGTTAAGAGAAGCTGTAGCCAAGCCTGACAACATGAAGTTGTATTTTATGAGCCACAGCAGAAAAACTGTTCGTATCTTCCAGGAATTAGTAGAAAAAGGGTTTTCTGTTACATAAAAGCCTGTTGCAATGACCGCAGATCAGATCCCTCGCTGATTTGGACACTATATTTCATCATTGTGTTTTTAGCTTTTATTTGGTGCAAAAATAGACGTTTCATGCATCTATAACTTAAAACCTTTCACACTAGAACACAAATTAATTAAACAGTACTCTCACTTCTACGTAATTTTTTGGATATATTTCTCTGCTGAGAAGTACAGTAGAATTTTATCAATTATACTGATGAAAATATTTACATTCAGAGCCTGGCTATTGAACATAAATTTGCTGTTTATAATATCCATGATGCCGTTAACGTGTTGAGGCAGCTGCAAGTGAAGATTGATGATTAATTTCAGCACAGGATAAAGGCAGCAAGAAGAAATTTTGTGTGCGTAGAGAAATTATTGGTACAGCTTATAGAGGCCATGTGTTACCCACCCTAATTAGCTCATTGCCATATGTGACACAGAAAAATCTCACAACTATACTGAGGATGGATAAGTAGCTTGGGCAACGTTCTAATTTTTGTTAGAGCTTCGTGTGCACTCTCCATTAATTTAGCTAAGCTGTTCTCATACCTGGGCCAGGGTGCTCCTTGTAAGCCAGACATCGATTCAGTGCAAACAGCACCATCAGGAAAACATTAAATACACATGTCTCTCGAGCTGCCCTCTTTGAACCGTGCTCTTAAATTTTTCATTAAGGAGAATTTTCTCAAACCAGCAACTTCACACAACACAGACCTTTTTTTTTTTTTTTTTTNTTTTCTCTAAAGCAATAAATGTTACATGTAAGTGTATGGACACTTGCTTTTTATATTAAATGTTTCACAGGTTTCTCTGGTCCGGCAATGGAACAAAAAGGGAAAATTGACACCCTGCCTTACATTCTGAGCATGCTTACATTGCAGGTCAGGCTATAGCACTGATATCTCTGTTCCCTTTGAGCGTGCATTTTTGGAGCAGGTGTTTTCTGTGATTCCAACCTCTGAAGGGGTTCTGCACCTTTTAAGTATTCCCTGTCTTTCATAAATAAACCTCTTTTGTCATCCAGGTGACTGGAGTTCTGGATATACACAGCACCAAAATCATCAGCTATTAAATCTGCATTTGGTGGCTGTTGAGACGAGCAAAGGGATCTGCGCATCCAGCCCAAATCAGCAATAATTCAGCATTCCGATGCACTCGAGGCACTTCCAAAGCCATGAAAATCCTGCGGTGTTGACTATACGATATGACACCTACGGGGGCTTTTTACATTTTTAGTTATGATTGAAATGGCAAGTCACAGCCTCTATCAGCAAAAAGGTCTGACTGAAGGCGGACTTCTGAAGTTTCCAAAAGCGAGCCATTGCATTCAAAAGGTGTCAGATTTTTATTATAGCCCCAGTTTTCATGAGTCAAAAAGAGACTGTCAAGAGTCCTCTCTTAATCCCTATGCTATCCTTTGAAACATGCTCTCTCCTGAAATTTTACAACTAAATACCTTTGAAAACCAAAATAATCCTTTCTTATAGACTGCAGAAGTAGCAACCAGTTACTGCAGCAGTCTGATGCTTCTCACTGTAGCAACCTGGCTTCAGCCGTATGAATTAAATGGAGACCTGACGAAGAAACCCAATATCTGAACATGTAGTTAGTAGCTGCCCACTAGAACAGGGTTAAATCCTGACATCTATTGGCTTTGCTGTCTGGAATGCATCCTCTTCATTAGGATTCTGCAATTTAGTTGTACTGCACTGCCTGAGCATCTCCGTGTCTCCAGCACAAGGGCTTTAACTCTGTTAAAGCTGAGTTTAGCTGAGTTCCCAGCTGATGGGGCAGTGGCTGCAGGGTGGGGAGGGGACACACATGCCGGGAGGCAGGCAGCAGCACAGCAAGATCCAGCACCAGCTGTGAGATGCGAACCCATCACATATACCTTGGTCCTTCCTCAGGCACACTGCAAGGAGCTGACAGAAGGGCTCTGGTAGCAAAGCCAGAGTTCAGGTTCCTTCAGGGACACTAGGTATTTTTTTTTTTTTTTTTTCTTTGGATGCTCTTTTTCTTGCAGGAATGGACTTGACCCTACCAAGGGATGCAGGGCTGCTCAGGTGAGCAGTACTGGAAGGAGCTGGTGGGCTCCGGTGCAACACTGGGGACAAGCCATAGCATCACTCTACTGCACAGAGGATAATTAAATATCAATTCATTAAGCAGAGTCCCACCAGCCTGCACCAGGCTCACCTCTGCATGGCAGACAGGAGGCAGTTTTGTCTGTGGGAGAGGAGATGTCAGAAATGATTTCACACTAACAAGCTGGCTTCGTTAGCGTGCAAAGCTCATGGTGCCTGGGATTCTACCAGTGGCAGCATGGGGCAAGCTGCAAGACACGGTGGGCATCCCTCGCCATCAGCAGTAGCTGGTGGGGCAGGCAGCGTGCTTTCCCTGCCATCCCCTCTGGGAGCACAAGAAACAACTGATAAATCACAGATGAGGTGTGTTTCCTCAGATGGAGGGAGGAGGCACCCAGCAAGGCCATTGAGCTCATCCTGTGCAGGGAGGACCCACAAGCAGAGGCCAACCCTGTGCACTGGCAGGAACAGTCTCACATTGCTGCTGACGCTCACCCACCTGCTGTTCAAGGATAAGCTCATTCTAGTGATTAACTATCCTTTTTGTTGGACAAATTGTCTTGATACTCAACTTGGTTTTTCTCTTGTATCCTTTGGGTTCATTGTTCTTTCTCCTGGAGTCATAAGCATTTATTCCCTTCCCCTTCACCATTATAGAATCACAGAATAGTTTGGGTTGGAAAGGACCTTGAAGATCATCAAGTTCCAACCCCCGTGCCATATTTGGCTTTTATATATTTGCCAGTGTATCTCCTCTCAGTCTTTCTTTGACTAAACAGACCAGAGACCCTTCCAATGTTCCCAGTGGGTTATTTTTTTTCTATCTGAGTAACCATTCCCGTTCATCTCACCTGGATACCCCACAATGCATAATCAAAGCTTTTGATCAAGCTATCTCCACCATGGACACCAGGGAGGGAAGCCTTCTCCCACCACTGTCACCACCAGCAGAGGTAAAGCCCAGCTTTTCCTCTGGGAGATCCTATCCCACAGGACTGTAAAATAAGGGAGACCACCTCTCCTGAAAGGCAAGATCTTCCTTCCCCAGTAACTTGCCACTGCTTCCCAGTT
The DNA here is from genome assembly GCA_013400615.1 of Syrrhaptes paradoxus. Classification (NCBI taxonomy): domain Eukaryota; kingdom Metazoa; phylum Chordata; class Aves; order Pterocliformes; family Pteroclidae; genus Syrrhaptes; species Syrrhaptes paradoxus. The sequence continues at coordinate 42,053 of VZTO01014813.1, forward strand.
TTTCTGTTCTCCACTTTTCCTGACAACAACCATTTATCAGCTTTCTCAAGCAAACCAGCTTCAGCTGGTCTGCTGCTGCTCATCTTAATAAGTCAAAGCTTCTTCATGTCTTTAATAGGATTTTGGAGGTGGGAAGGTCAGAGGTAAACAATACACCATGTCAGGCTAGATTAAATTTCATTTTAAGGAATGACAGAGTTTTGTTTCTATTATTAATGCTGCCAGCCACTAAGGAGCTTCATTAAGCTGCCTACAGCACTGCCAGCATACTTTTTTTTTTTTGTACAACAGAACAACTCATAACACACATCAAATATTTACATTACAAAGAGGGATGACCTTGAACTCTTCAAGAAAATCCATTTTGTCAGTTATTTACCCACTCCCCCAGTTTTGTCTAAAGGTAGCCTACCTCACCTGGTGACTCTCACAAATCTTGACACCTTCTTCCTCTTGGGATGGCAATGCCTAGTCTCAGCAGGCTGGGGCAGCTCTGCCAGCTTTCAGAAGAAACAAATACAATTGTCTTATTCTCTTCCTTAAGCTATTCCTTAGACCATTACAGCCCATTGACTTCTACCCTACACCTCCTCTCTTTTGCAAAAGCTTTTCATAAGTGGGTTCATCAGTGGCTTTTTAAAGACCCCCAATAAGCATCACCTGGTCCCATTTCATGGATACTTAACTAATACACAAAGAAGCAGAGTAACAGATAGGGGCAAACATTGGTCAGCTTAAACTAGAATTCAGCTGCAGATGATCTAGCAGCTTTGCACAAAGTCTCCCGAAGAATCCCTTTCCCTCAGGTATTATAGAGAACAAAATTCTGCAGGATTTAGGAAGCTTGTATCTGATTGAACTTGGAACAGGAATTCAATCATTAATTAGTACAGCTAAACAGCATGGGAGAAGCACGCAATAGCTCTTGCCTTGTTTTGAGGAAAAAGATGTATACATAGAAGAGACAACAAAAGAAACAAGCAGCAACAGACTATTCAGAACTGCTTCTGCCCTTTGCACTGTAACAGCCACAGTAAGGAATAGCAAGACAGAACCACCAAGACAGTTACAGATGCTCATATTCCAATATAAGTCATTTTCTTTCTATTCATTCTAGCACAAAGAGTAGAATTCAAAGAGAAGCAGGGAAAGGAAGACAAGGGGAAAAGATCTTGCATCTTAAACTCTAACTTAACCTACCTCACCCTTTACAAAGCATGTGATGGGAGATTTTCTGAGAAAGTCCACACCATGCTTTAACCTCATAGTTATATATAAGCCAGGAAATGCATCATGGTGATGTGTGTTTTTCACTTTTTCCACCTGTGGGTAGGTTAATGGTATGGGTGCTGCTAACTGGACCTTGCTATCTCAGACCATTCCTAAGGGGAGTTTATCCTGAGGGTTTGCACAGGTATGTTACAAAAGGAGCACCAGGCTTGCTCATGTTTTCTGAATCTGGCCAGGATCAACAGAATGTGTCAAGTCTTGCCTGGAGTTGTGGATTATGACACTAAATTAGCACATACTGCTCTGAAGCGTTGCTTCGCTTGTTCTGAACAATAAGTCTTATTATTCAATAATCTGATCTTTGAATAAGGAACAGCTTTCTTTAAGCATTGCGTCTGATCAAAGGAATTCTTACAAAAACAGTAGAAATACCCATTATGTAATTAAAACTTTCCTGTTTACGTGGAAAATTGCTATGAGACTAATGCTGCAAGAAGATGAAGACTTTGAAGGGTAGAACCTTGACTTTCAAGTTCCATTAAAGAACTTGAGTCATCTTTGGGAATGAGATTAAAGTAAATTTCTGCTTCTGTAGTAGGCTTACTTTGTGGCACTCCTTTTTCTCTTTTTTTTTCTGGCTGCTTGATGTCTGTGCTCAGAGGCAAGCTAGGAAGGGGAGTAAACTAATAGTATCAAGGCATTCCTGCAGGAGCCTTTCTGTTGTAATTAGGAATGTCAGACCATGCAAAGTGGTTCTGTTAGCAAGTTGGTCAACTTCCACAAGGATGACTTCTGCAAATTCTGCCTCATTCTGTGCACTGAGCTGATGTCACAGAGAGCACCCCCAAAAAACTTGGTCTGACATAATACATTTCTTGTTCTGAACTTACTGGAGTGGAGAGGGAAAAAGAAATTTCATGAGTAGTCTTGAAAAAGGAGACTCTGCTTAACATTTTGGGGCAACCTGCTGAAAGTTTGCTGCTTTATTTTTCTGGCGTTGCATTTCAATTAGCACTATTTTCCTATGTGGTATATGAAGTATTTATTCTTTTAAAGGTTATAAGCAATATGATAAGTAGTGCCAGCAGTTCACTGTCTAGGATAAGGTACTCTCAACAGCACAGTTACAATAGAGAGGAAATCAGTTATTTTATTGATCCCTAAGGAGGAAGCAAAGACAAACTGAAAAAAAAATATTCAGCAGGCTATGACATCTATAATGCATGTAGGAATAAAATAGAGACTTGAACATGTATCTGTAGATGAACTTCTACAATTCACACCTCATTTAATGCATTAAAAATGACAGCCGAGTCTCTAACATTTTTAAAACCGGGTTGACCTTTGCTGTTTGATGGTTTGTGTAGAGGTTCCATCCTCCCTGAAGACAGAGGAGGAACCTCTCATTTCAGCAGCAGGCTTACGGGGCACTATCTTGTCTCTTCCTTGATAAACAGGAAGAAAAGATATCCGCAAGAACAAGCCAAGGAATGAGTGCCTGGGGTGCTTGGTGTCTTCCCCTGGGGTGTGTTTGGGGAGGGAGATGTCTCTGTAGGTCAAGGGCTCCCCTGGGAGGAAGGTTTTCTTGGCGAGTGGAGGAGGATAACCAGAGTAGATGGAGAAACCAGCAACCTGTGAAAGGTCAGGGAGACATTCTGGAGGAAAAAATTTCAGAGAAAAGGGAAGGAATAGGACTGAAAAAGGATGGGAGTAGAAGATGCAGATGGCTTCTTAGATGGTCCCTTTCCTGAAGTCTGTGGGGGTCACAGTTATAAAGGTAAAAAGGCTGAAGTCTAATGTCAGTTAAGTGCTTGCAAAAGGGGAAGACCTATGAAGTGTAACAAATATTGTAAATAGTGTTTCATTACTTTTATTTTTAGTGATCTAGGCTGATCAGTTGACAAACAATAGATTTCAGGTTTCAGATTTTAAATATAGAAACAGTTAGTTGGAAATATCAAAGGACTTCCCTGTTCTTTTGGGGACTTGCAGCAGATGACCTTTGTTTTAGAGTATCCAGAACTGCATTTTTTTTAAACCTAGATTTTCAGCCAAGCCCAGATTGAATTACTGGTGCTGAAGCTTTTATAAATTCGGAAGTCAGCAGAACTCTTTGCAGCATCCCACCTTATAGCTCAGTCAGCTCGCTGCAGATCCTCCTCTGCCCCTGAGCAAGGCTGCAGACTGGAATCACAGTCCCTGAGTCTCCGTGGAAAGGACATCCTTATCTCTGGCTCAGACATCCAACCTGTACCTCCAGCAGCTTTCACAGCCAACACGCAGCTGGGTGTCTGGCTTTCCTGCTGCCAGCTGTGGGTTTGCACTCCCCTCCAACCCGGTACAGCACTGCTCAGGGAGGGGTGTGTGTGTGTCAGTGTTCTGACTACACCAGATTTCTGTTCAAACAGCTTCTGGTGAAAACAAAACTGAGCTTGCAGTGAGAGGAGGGCAAGGAACTGGCACTCTTGGTCAGGGGGTGGAGGGATAGGTTGAGAAGTAATAGTTTTAAGCTGAAAAAGTGGAGATGTAGGTGAGATCTTAGGAAGAAATGTTTCCCTGTGAGGGGGGTGAGGCAATGGCCCAGGGTGCCCAGAGAAGCTGTGGATGCCCCATCCCTGGAGGGGTTCAAGGCCAGGCTGGATGAGGCTTTGGGCAACCTGGGCTAGTGGGAGGTGTCCCTGCCCATGGCAGGGGGTGGCACTGGATGGGCTTTAAGGTCCCTTCTAACCCAAACCATCCTGTGATTCTATTTTGTTGGAACAGACCAGGTCTGGGGGCAAATCAAAAGCAGGATAGTGGTGGCACGAGCAAGAAAAAGACACGTTATTTTCTCAGAGGCTTCATCACTGGTAGTAGGGATGCAGGGATGCTTGGTGTTATTCACAGAGACAAATGTCAATTGGAGATGAGTTATGTTCTACTCAGCCCTGAAACTGCACTCTAGGATGAATCAATTCTGAGCTACAAAGTGAAAGAAAAGCATGTAATATTTATACGGTGTCAAGTTTATGCCCTTGAAAGTGCAGATCCCAGCACTGTGGATCGGTGGGCTCCACAGGCTTCGGTGAAGATGTATTGACGCAGACCACCCGAGAACAGGCAGCTTCGCTGGCTACCAGAGAAAATGCTTGTGCCTGAGGTAAGTGCTATTTATCTGTCTCAAGTTACAATCAAATAGAGAGGCAACTGCCAAGGGAAAATAGGCAGGCTTAATTTTTTTTCAACCCATCTTAGATTTTGCTAATAAAATACAGTTTGAGTATGGTCTTGCGTGGCTGTTAGGAAGTCTATTTATTTTTCTGAGAAATGATTTAATACTTTTTCATGAGCCCAGATTGCACACGGGTACTATAAATCTGAGCTCCTCTTTTCAGCCCATTTGACCACCATCCTGTTTATATGTAACGGCAGAATTTGGGATAATGTTGCTGAAAAATGGTCTCTATAGATGACTTCTTTTTTTTTTTTTTTTTTATTATTTTTTTTTATTTTTTTTTTTTTTTTTTTTTTTTTTTTTTTTTTTTTCTTCTTTGTACCTAAGTTTCTATTGCTGCAGCGTTGCTGAACAAATATGTGAGTGGCTGAAATCCTGGTGGGATTCAGAGAGCTGCTGTGCTCCCACTTGTTTTACCTGAAGAGTTCAGCCAGAAAGATGGGCTCAGAGCATCCCCACAGCTTATTTGTTTAGGGACCTTTCCCGGGAGGTGGGAAATGAAGGCTTTATGCCATGTCTCAAGCAGGAAGGGCTTTTAAACCTGCATCACCCATGTGCTAATTAACAGGTCCAGAAGGCAAATGTGCTGCTGTCTCTTCTTCCAGAAACCCAACCGTGCTTCTGCACCCAAACCTGGGAGCTGGTCCACAGCCACGGATGGTGGGAAGGAGTCCAGCTTTGTGCAGGGTGTTTAATCCATGCTCCTCAGCCTGCTGTTTAGCCAGCAGGATCGAATCTGTGTCAGCAGTCCTGTTTGCATTGTGTTTTTAGGCATTTAATTGTTCACATCTATTTTAGGAGTCGTCAGCGCACTCTTGCGTGTCTCACCCCTGAAGCCTGTGCGTAACTACCTCTTCCTTGGTAAATTTAAATAGATGCATTATCTGACAAAGTGCTTTTTGCAATTTAGAAGCAGCAGTGGGACCAAGCAAGGAGATCAATCAGTATTGATTATCACAGTTTTTCCTGGGCTTGAGAAGTGTGCTGTAATAAGGGACTGCAGGGTTTCGGTGGCTCTGAAACACTCCTGCCTTTTCCCTGGGAGAAATCAAAGCCAGGGTAATTAATGCTGTTGGCATGAACATTAATTCTGGACCACTGATGGACATGAAAAGGAGGATGTAGCCTTTCCCATAACGAATTGCACTCTGTGTATATGTACATTTGCCTGTAGCTGAGCTTGATGAATTATCTGCCTTAGTTCTGCCACCGATATTTTTCTAAAGCTCATTAAACACAAAGTGGTGGCAAAGACTCTGGTGCGGTGACCGCTGCTCATGGGCCACTCACAACACGTATTTGTGTGCCAATATTTGGTTTTTTTTTTCTCCAGCTGTGCAGCAGGAGCGATTGAGGCTCCTAAGTACTGCGTGCAATAAAGAACTGTATTAAACAGGCAAGAAATACTGCTGCCTCAGTCCTCCCAGGGAAAATAGTGCTCGATGGGTCCTGCAGCGCTTGGTATTGGAGGGGGGATGCTTTTTTCTGTATTTACACTTTGCTTCTGTTTGTCCTTGAAGTCTGTAATGTCCCAGCCTCTCACTGCATTGAACTGGGATGACAGTTGTGCGTTCTTTTGCCGCTGGCCTGGGATGAACTGGGCTTTTCTGGTCTGCTTTGTGCAGGGTCTGGCTGCAGAGGCAGGTACAGATTTAATGCAAATTATCAGCTGAGCTCTGGTGGTTTTTGCATAAAAAATAAAAAGGTTAAGAGCAGAATGAATTACCATATCATGGTGACAGTCTCCCTCTTCTCCATGTCTCTCTTTTGAAACAATAAAAGCTCATTTGTGTCTTTAAAAATAAAAAACCTCCATAGAATACAGCCTCGTCTGCATGCCAGCTTGTGAGACTGCAATGGTCTGAACACTTCTTTTATTCCAGAGACTTAATCTAAAACTCTTCTGATATGTTGTGACTACCCTGAAAAAAGCCCCCTTTGAAGGGGTACAAAGTGCCTCTATTGCTTCTTTAAACCACTAAACCTTGTACCTGCAGCTGCCCAGACAAAGTCCCTGGGCTGCTAAATAAACACAACAAAAGCCTGGCACAGAGAATCATAGAATCACAGAACGATTTGGGTTGGAGGGGACCTTAAAGCCCATCCAGTCCCACCCCTTGCCATGGGCAGGGACCCCTCCCACCAGCCCAGGTTGCCCAAAGCCTCATCCAGCCTGGCCTTGAACCCCTCCAGGGATGGGGCATCCACAGCTTCTCTGGGCAACCTGGGCCACTGCCTTGCCCCCCTCATGGGAAAATATTTCTTCCTGATATCTAACCTAAACCTCCCCTCTTCCAGCTTAACACTGTCACCCCTTGTCCTATCCCTATGCTCCCTGAGGACCAGCCGGGGTGGGAAGCTTGCTCCTGCCTCCAGGTTGGTTGCACAGAGAAGGTCCTGAGCCTGGAGAGCTGCAGATGCTCTGGAAGCTGCTCTGCCTGAAGGGATTGCAAAGTCATTAGCAACATCAAGAGCAGGAGAGGGTTTTAACACGATGAATTCCCAGGCACATGTCCCTTTCTGGAGCTCTTCCAGAAGCTCATTTTGCCGTCTGGGCACTGTGCAATGTGGTGTTGTCTGGGGGTTCCGGCAGTCTTGCTTTTGTCCATGGCCAGGGCTAATATGAAAAAAATGAAAAAGCAGATTTTATTCACTGATAGAGAAACTGAAGCAGAATTTCCTTTTCCTCCTTACATGCTGCAGCCACTGATCAATATTTACATTCTTATTTTTATACATTAATCATATTTTCTAAGTATCTAGACCATTTGAGCTCCTGGTGTTCTATAGTTATCCTCCAAAATATAAAAACAGGAAAGCTGGCACGTGCTGTCTAGACCACCTCAAAAGCTTGTCTCAAACTTTTCTTCTGTTTAAGATGAATCCAATGGAGCTGAGTGCTGTCCATCCACAAATATTAATGGTTCTCCAACTATAGATCTTGTTGGTGCTACGAAAAATAATCTCATCAGCTTCACCTTTACTTCTACATTTTGCTAAAGTAAAGTTTCTGGAGACAAACCTCTGACACAGACAATTTCTGAGACTTTCTGACCTGTGTTTGAATTAATTCCAAAGTTCTAAGTTGGGATTTATTTATCTTTTTAACGCTGCTTTATCAAAATACTTGTCTCCAGCTATCTAGTGGTTGCTCAGCTTGTATTTGAAGCCTCTTACTAGCTTGATATCATAAAATTTATTTAATGACTCTTTGTTTGCATATCAAAGGCCAGGACTACATCTCTTGCTTACAAAGTTAGATCTAATCTTGAATCTCGTGTTAATTCTTTGATCTTGGTCCTTCCAGCGCGGTGTAAAACAACAAACCACAGCGTTTTCATCAAGATACGCGAGCGATATCATTTCCTGAGAAAATAAGATTTTATTGCTTGATCTTCTGAGGGGGTTAGCGAGTGTGAGATCTATTAGTGTGGTACATAAAAAGGTCAGCAAACCTACAAGGCTGTTTATGAAAGAGAACATTCACCACTTGAGAAAACAAGCCGCGAAGCAGAGCTACCTCTGCGTGCAACCCCAGCCTCAGCATCTCTAATGGGGATGAACGTGACCACCCACAGCAGCACCTTGCAGAGAGCCTGGGGATGGGGGGACAGGTAAAATGAAGGGTGATATTTGCACCGCTGACAAGTCCTCCATCCGTACTGTTGTGTTAGTCCAGTGCCTCACGGTACCTAAACTGGTGATGAATGGTGTTGCGGTGATGGGCAATACAAAGGAAGTGAGCCTTCAATTGCTGTTATCCTTCACCCCCCTGGGAGAGCAGCAGGGCAGGAGGAGCTTTTAAAAAGGGTTTCTTTGAAGTTTTTTTTTTTTTGTGAATGGCTGTAGACAAAGGGCAGGATATGCCAGTCAGCTGTGGGCTGGAGAGTGGGATGGAGACTGGGAGGGAGCTGATGTCTGCAATTAAAGACTGAACATTTCTTACTAATGGTTGAAAATCCTATGTAAATGTAATTACATTTGATTTTGTTGCAGTAATGGTAGTGGATGGAGCCTGGAAGAGTAATAAACCCCCAGTCACTTGGGAGCCAGGCAGAGATGGGGCCAGCATCTGGCTAACGGCAGTAAATGCAGGAGACAGTCTTCCCTGGCAGCTAACCCGGGACTTGGTGTTCCCTTTGCCTTTGGGCCTGATTTGGATGTTTTTAGGGATGATGGACCCTCCAAAGGAAATGGAGGCTGACTGCGTACACATCCCAGGCTACTTGCCTAGACCTTGGGCAGTCATTAGGAGCCTTTCTTCTGGAAGGCTGGGAAATGGGAGCCAGATTGTGATCCATTCTCTCGCTGTGCTGTGGCTTGGCCAAAATTATCCTTCCAAAACCTCCACAAAGAGAAGTTAACTCTGAATTTTGGGGCTAAGCTGCATCTTTTCTAGAGATGCTGCAACTGTCTTCTGTTTTTGTCAGACTACTGAGTTCTGCTCCTGCAAAAAAGCCCATTTTTGACATAAAGCTGGTATTTCATAAGCTTAAAGCGCATTTGGCAAGCATAAGGATGCTGCGTTCATTGTTATTCTGAAGAGACAGCAGATGAGGGAAGATGCCTGCATTAACAAGCAGAGTCGGACAGCTTGCCATTTGCAGCTTGCTTAAACTAATCAATGATATGGGATTATGAGCAAGGCTTGCCGAAGGGCTGAGGATTTTATTGGAACATTTGCAAATGATATTAAAGCGAGACCTATAGCAATGCTTTGGATGAAATGGAATCTTTCTTAACTACAGAGCTGTGATGCAGTTCATCACAAAAAACTACTGGATGCCTCGAAGCTAATTGCTATAACCTGGATAGGTGCTTGAGTCCCTGACGCACACCGACGCGGCTGTGCCTCAGGGCTCTAGTCATCCGAACTGAGAATTTTCTTCTGCACTGCTCTGTGCATGTGTTTTTGCTTGTAAATTTCTCTGGGGACATTTATTTTGGTTATGATTATACTGCCCTTCTATTTTATTTTTTTTTTTTTTTTCACCAGTCATCTTGGACAAGCATGAAAGCATTCCTGTGTCTCATTGATCAAAATGCAGCAAGGATGCGACTAGAAGGGGTGACTGTGGTCTCCCTGTTTATTGTCAGGATGTTGCCTCTGATGGTAAGGTGTGTGAGATGCTAATGAGGGAGGGGGAAAAAAGGAAAAGGGAGCTGTAGATAAGCAGGGGAAGGTTACTTGCATCTCCATCATCTCATGACAGCTTTACTTTCCATCAGTCCTGCTAAGTGCTCATCCCAGAATTAGGGAAATTGTATCTTGGCTAATCAAAGAAAAGGAAAGAGGGACACGTAGGCTGGGCAATTTCCCAAAATTGTGTAGGAGGCCAATGTCAGAGACAGCAGCCAGGTCCAGAGCTGTGAGAGCAGCTGCAGCACTTGCTGGTAGAGGGGAACCTTCCACCCCAGGTTGTCCCATCTCTCTTTATTCCTGATCCAACTTTATCCGGCTGGAGAATCTGGTGTCACCCAACAATGACGGTGAACATGGTCCCATGTCCTGGTGCTGCTCAGAGCTGGCTGAGCACTAGAGATGTACAGCAGCAGAGAGCTGTGAGCAGTTGCAGAAATGAGTTTTTGCCCCAGAAAATTTTGCATTTTTTTTTCCTATTTCAAAATATAATTCCCTTGGGAACAAATCCACACCCATGGAAAGGAGGCTGGTTCCTTACCATGGTTTGAAGCTGAGATTGCCTCTAATATTTCTTCCTCCAGTGGGATCTGAAGTTTTTTGAATATCCTAAAAAAAATAAGATTTTTCTTTTTAGAGAAGGAAGATCTTTTCCTGTTGTTTTTTTTTTTTCCTTTGCACTGAAATCGTTCTAAAATGATTGAAATGCCTCCCTCAGAGTGCTATTTCATCTTTGCTTCTCTTTTGTGCCTCCTGCTTATTTATGGAAGCAGCTTTGTTTCCTCAATAAACAAGGGCTACATTTTTTCTTGATTTCATCAGGCTAACAGCAGGAGCTGTTCGGGACCAGGTGTGATTTGCTGCAGACTCTACCAGAAACAGGAATTGTGTCGAAGGGGTGAAGTGTAGATATAATGGTAATGTGGGCACAGGCATCTGCGAAGGGAGTTGCTAGAAAATATAAATAATTTTTGAAATATGATAAATTATCTGGGATTAAAAAGAAATGACACAAGGGTTTTTGACAAATGCAGGCGGTTTTTTTTCCTCCTCCCTGAATCCAGCCCTGACTCTCAGACAGTGATGTACTTCAGGCTCAGAAGCATGGCAAGTGTGAAAGCCATTGGAATAACTCCCTCTGGCTTCATAACGGTCAGCATTTAACCCAAAAGTGGGTAACCATCTATCTTGCTTAAGAAATTTGCCTTTTCCCTATCAATGCCCATGCTGCAGCCCAGATCTAATAATTGCCTGTGGGATAATTTTTGGACCCATTTGCAAGGACAGTATCAAACTCCTCTGTCTCTGATGCTTAGGCTCTGCTGCGTTTTCTGAAAGTTTTGATAATGTTGTTCTGCCAAAATGTATTTACTGTGTATTTTCCCAGTGCTGGTAGTACTTTGACTCATGATCTGTAGAGAATTAAAATGAACCAACTACAGCCGCCAAGAGTGGATCCGGATGCCCAGGTACAGATGTCCTCTAGTCCCTTTTTTGTGGCATGTCATCTCCCAGTGTCTGTAGTGAGAGATTTTCAGGAAAGTCTAAGAAGGGGGTAAAATCCAGCAGCCTGTGCTGCTCTGGACTCTACCTTGGTGTCTGAGTGGGAATTTTTGGTGTGAGAATTGGCTTGCTCATGCCGTTTATTTCACTCTACTAAATAAGGTCCAGAAATAAGCAAAGATGCTTGCCTTCCCTGTGTCACATGAACACGGGCAGTGATTCCTTTTGAATTATACCATGAATTGTACAAGGTTGAGAAACTCCAAATCTAACAGATTTTTTTTTCCCCATCCCTTCTAACAACGATATTTCACATCACCTTGGCTGTTGACACCCCTCCCCAGGTACAGAGCCAGGCCAGCAGAACTCCATTTACTTCAGTGGAAGGATGCCAGGTGATGCAGCCAAGGACCTGGGTCTTTTATCTGGGCTGTAGTTATCATGCTTATCTAAGCTTGTCTGCAAATTTTGGTGTCATTGGATATCTACCTGAAGTTTGATGCCCTGTCCTTATTACTGAAACACAATATATGTAACAGAAGCCATCAAATACCGTTTGCAATTAGTCCCCAAACAGTTCTGCTCCCAAATTAGTGCATTTTTCTACTTTTTTTTTGATTGTTATAGCAACAACAGTTTTCCAGTTCTTCAAGTAGACTTGTGGGTGATCAAATCAACGGATGAAATTCCTTTTTGTTGTTTTGCTGGATCTAATCTAGCTCACTCTCTTCTGCTTTTGCATTTGAGCTTTCTTGGGTGTCTCCTTCTCCATCCCAGAGCTGGGGTGGGTGAAGGACCAGTGATCCCTGGGTGAGCCTTCCTTGGGATGATGGAGATGCCCCTCAGAGCCACGCCGGTGCTGTGCAGGCAGGAGAGGTCAGGCAATGCCAGGACTGCTCTTACTTGGCATCCTCCATTTGCCAGCATCATCCCTCTACTTCAGCTTTTGTGGAGCATGAGCCAAGAAATACTGCGATGAGGCTTCCCTTGCAATCTGGCAGTCTGTCTGGGAATGTATAGTGGATTCAGTCTTCATATCTGATTAAAAAAAAGCACATTTTTCTCAGCTCAAGCAGCAATGCAAATGCATCCATGGCATAGGAGGGTTGTGCCTGAGAAGGAGTGTGCTCAAGGAAATGTCTGAGTATCTCCAGTTCTCCCTTCCTGTCACCAGGAGGTTTTCTTTACATTGTGTGCAGCAAACTCTCAGCTTATAATTACAGGCAAAGAGTTATCTATGGCAGTCCAGCCCTTTTCTTGTTACCTAAAATAACTTCAAAGTGGGCATTTATCCCCTCAAAATGGGTGTGATCGTGTTACAACTGTAGCTCTGAATAACTTTGCCGAAACATGTGCTACAGCAGCACAAATTTAAGAATGTAATTGAAGAATGAACTCTCGGTAACCCTCCCCTGAGCCACCTTCTACGGGAGCTGCTGTGGAAGCTCGTGTCTGCTCTTTGCTCATCATCTCCCTACAAAAGGAGAAGACTTTTTTTTTTGTTGCAACTTCATGCAGATTCTGAATCTTGATCACGGTTATTGCAACAAAGCATTTGTTTCCGCCACATTTTATTTTTTTAAGGACAAATCCATTCCCTGGGTAATTCCAACCACATGGAAGTTTTCCCACAACATTTTTTTGCAAGCATCCCTTGAAACACTCACAATAAGATTCATACCCACTTCTGGATGGGAACCTTAAATCTTACAAAATGCTCCTTCCATGTGCTTTAATGCCTGGAATTTGATTTATGGATGGAGCGTGAATCTCCCTTATGCATGTTTGGTCTGAAAACCTTCCCATATTTTCTCCTTGTGTTAATATGAGGGAAGGGAGCAAAGCCTTCCAGAGAGCAACATGAGAGTGTAGAAAGGAGGAACAGCTTCTCCATGCTGCTCTCCTACTCTTCCAACTTCCCTGGGGCTCCCCACCACAACAATGTGGTGGTTGGCCACCCTCTGCAAGCCCTTATCTTCCCCAAATCCACAAAAATTCCCTTTGTGGGCTGTCATGTCTTCCCACAGAGGAGATTAAGAAAATTAGCTTAGATGCATCAGTGGCAGTTTTCTGTGCCTTGCGTGGATCATGCTGAGCTCCATGGTTGATCGTCATAATTTTTTTTTTCCTGAGTTGCACCTTGCTTCATCTCAGGCTTCCCAAGTAAAGATCTTACAGTGCTCTGATTCTCTTCTGGCTCGCCACCAGCTCCCGAAGGCAAATGAGAAAAACTGCCTTTCCTCTTCAGGATTTCACACCTTGCTGCGACGTAGGCAAGGAGGACAAATTGGCTATTTCACGCTGGGGTGCACTACAAAGGCTGCTCAGCTGGGCATTCAGGTGTGCCGAAATGACTTGGCACGCACCTCTGCCGTATTCTCAGCCATGCTGTCTGTGTCCTGTAGGTGTTCGGTGCTGCTGCAGCGGTGAAAATAACGAGATGGAGTAGTCAGAGGAATGGCAAGTTCCCTGAGGTGTCCTGTGAGTGCTGGAGGGCACAATACTGAAAAAAACCCACCCCACCAACAAACAATTTCTGACTTTCTACTGTGCAGTCACTGAAGGATGCTTTTTCATCTCAATTAAGTCTTTCCAATGGTTTTCCCCCCCCTAATTAACATTTTACACTTCTCCTTGATATGGTGATAAATGGAAAGGAATCTTTGGGTGTTGTTTTAGTTTGTTCATTTGCAAAACAGGACATTCAAGGAAAGAATTACTTTTTCTTCTTAACTCATTTATGGCATTTATCCACAAAATTTGGAAGGGAACTAAGGAAACAATCAACTGTAAAACTTTTTGCAGTGGCAGTTATAATTCTGGAGGGTTAACCAGGCTGGGACACTGCGGATGTTTCTTTTCTTAGCCAGCAAAAAAAGAAAAAAAGGAAAACCAAACTCTTAGAAAACACAGTTTCAGAACAGGGTATTCTGACTGCTATATGAACCATGCTGCTCAAACCAGATTTTTTAGATGACATAAGCTAATATGGCACTGGGTCTGATTTTAGGAATGCACAGTTTTAAAAATATTTTTTCTCCTCAACAAAAGGAGATTTATGATTCCAGATGACATGTTCCCGCTAAAACCAAAGGCCAGATCTTACTAAATCACAACTCTTTGGGTTTTAAATCACCTATTGGGCCACAGAAGATAGCATAATTCAGTTACGCAATATTTGGCAAGAGCTGAGCTTGTAGATGATATGGTCAGAAGATAAAGATGTAGTGAGGAAAGGGAGCTGGTACAGTATTTTTATCCCTGTGACTAAGTTTCCATGTGAATAGTGAACAATTAATTAAAAAAGCCTGAATTGCAAAAGTGAGAAAGGTGTTCAGAATCTGTCCCTCCTCTGTCCACCTTTTGATCCTATGAACTGTGTGGTGGTGGTCTTGCTGGAGTAGCCTGTTTGCCCACTTCATTCCAACAATATAGCTGTCATAGGGTTGTTCTTGGCCAAGAACATCTCATATTGGGTCATTTCATACTTTTGAGTAGTTGAAGGAGTTTGTGCAGTCAGATAACCAATGATCTGTGTCAATACCAACGCTAAAATTAAATGGTTAATGAAGTTTGCTTTCCCTGGGCTGCTCCTGCATTCTCCCAGCGTGCTGCTGTAGGACAGACAACTCCTCTTCCAGGAACGAAGAAGGTCTTCTAGGTACAAAACGCATCCAATGGATTAGCATGAAACCCGTTAAAATAACTGGGAGGCTTTCCACGCTATTTAAGAGGTTTAGCTCATCCTATTTACGAGCACTATGAAAGTGTTGTTGTTAACCGTTTCTGCAGAGACCTCTCTTGGGGTCAGCGCTGGCCAAGCCCAGCAGCTGATGGGGAGCAGCATCTCATCCCACGTGTCTTACACATGGGTGGTGATGTACCCTTGGAAAGAATTATAGCGTAGGCGTACGGCCAGAACATTTTTTTTCTCAGGTGATTTTACACCTCCCGAGAGGCATGTTCTGGGAAGCTCTGATTTATTGCAAAAGGAGTTGGCACCACATACAAAACACCCAACGTCGTGTTAAAACAATTCTCCTGACTAGTCTCTCCTAGGCGGTGTTTCTGTTTGCTGGCAGCTTGGGGTAATTTAGATGAAAAATTATCGTGACTTCTTTACATGCTGAAATCTCCCTGTACTCTGGCACAACCTAGGAATAGCTCCGCAATATTAAAGTAGCCTGAGAGCAGCACCAGTGCTGTCAGGAGACGAGATTTATCACAAATCATTGCAGATGGAGAGGTGAAGTAAACCAACAGCTGTAAGACTTGAGTTTCGGGATCCTGAGCCTGTGACACATGTACTGACACTTGCCCAGGGGTGCTGGGCATCAGACCTTACCCAGAGGCTACCCCTGGAACCCTTGGGATAGAGGCACCCCAACACTGATGGGGTGACAGCTGCAGAAGCTCTCAGTGCTGCTAGCTCCTTTGAGGTTTGTTGGGCACAGCCTTTGAAGGTTTTTGTCCTTTTTGGACTTCGGATTTTGGCTAGTGGGGGTCCCCACCTGGCTAGAAGTAGTACCTCACCTCCTTCGTGGCACCTTTGGTGTGTTTGGGCAGGAGAACATCTCACTGCAAGAGCAGCAAGCCCTGCCTTGGTCCTTCTTGTGCTTTCGTGTCCCCAGCTGCTATCTGGGGGTTCTTTGGCACATCTCATCCCCCCACTGTTCCTGGTGACTTTGATAATCCACACACCCCTACTTTCTCTCTGGCTCACTCACGTGCTGGCTCTCTCTCACTTTTCCTTCCTCTCTCCCCACCAGCCACGCTGGATATCCCCCACCACATGTACCCAAACCCCTCCTCTCCCCAGCACTCAGGTTGCTCAGTGATTTACCACTTTGGTTATCATTTCTCTCCACTCCAAGACTGGATTTTTTGGAATAGCCTATTGCATCAGGCTTATGGCCAAAAACCATACTGTTGTTTCAGAATGCTCTAGAGTTTAGATCTTGATTTTGATCATTCCCTAACCTAGGAGTGATGAAGCTTCGGATCTTGCTG
>VZTO01014816.1:10639-21703 GCA_013400615.1 Syrrhaptes paradoxus
ACAAGACAGGGCACAGTAAAAATATTTAATGCTGTTGGCCTTAGAACTACAGTGTGATTTTAGGCAAGTCAGTGAAAGCTTGTTTTTCAGTTGTGACCACTGGCAGTATCCAGACTCTCAGTCAAGAACAAGTCTGAGCTTGCATTGGAGCCCACAGAGATCTGTGAGATCTTCTTCAAAGCACCCTTATCACTTCCTGGAAGCCGCACAGACAGAACTGCTGAGAATGAACTTGGGATCAAGTCTTGACTAACTCATTTTCTGTCTGCCTAGTTGCTTGTCTACTTTGAACAAAAGTAGAAAACAATACACTGAAGAACGGAGCACTGCACCCTCAGTTTTGTATTAAGTGAGGTCATTGCATGGAAGAGTCTGTATCATAACATGCTTCCAGCAGGAGACTGACTCTGGCATTTCCCAATTTGTCAGGGCTTAGTTTTGCAACCATTACATTCTATTACCATTGTGAAACAGAAATTCTGGAGCTTTATATTGAAAAGGTAAAACATGCATAACTGAATGATTTTATAATCGTTTTCATTTTATATAAGAGTTTTATTTTTCATTTTTTGAAAAGCAGAAGAATAATTACTTTCTCTTCTTTTGCCTTCTTTTGCTTGTGTTCCAGTTCAGCTCTGGAACTGGAATTCCAGAATTCCACTGGAAGATGTGGAATCTTCTCCCGTTTGCTTAGTCCTATTCACAGTTGATTGTTCTGACTCTTTCTCCCTCCAAACCTTTCAACTACTCAAAAGTTGCAGTAGTCACTTTCTGATTGAAATGGCACAGCTTCTACTCTGCAGTGTTAAGCAGTGTCATTGCAGAAAAACATTAAGAGAAGACTAGTGAAGAGAAGGTGAAAATAGTGAGGGGGGGAAGAGACAGGAAGATGAGGATGGAGGCAACTGGTGTCTGGCACAGACTGGGTCCTTCTCAGTGCAGCTGGCAGCTACTGGAACAGACCCAAGGCAGATGTGAAACACTGCAGTCTTAGTCAGGATCCTCATTTTCCTGACGGTTTTTGACTCAGTGTAAAAAAAAATGCTTAGAGTGCACTGGCCTTGCTACCTGTTGACTTTGTCTTCCTTTGTGTGAACTGATTTGTTGCTTGTTGTTTAACTGCATTTCAGCTGATTCCCAAATTGCTTTGATTTTTTCCCATCGCTAATTAGAAAGTGGATGCACTGAAGCATAAGGTGGAATCTCATCTTTGGCAGTTACTTGGAAACTCGCAGTAGTTCTCCTTAGTAGCTCTCTGTATTAGAATGATCATCACATCATAAAGATCCCTGGCAGGTTACAATAGCTACTGTCTCTAATTCATGCCTGCCAAGCCTGCTTACTTAACAGCAGGCAATGTTTCAGTGAGAGTTTTGACAAGTGTCCCCAATTAGATCTTGTTGGTTTCCACATTATAGCAAGATCTGATTTCCTTCAACAGCTTCTACTTGTGGTACAAATATCCAAGAACCAGTAATGACTTCAGACTTTCTAAACTAACACCTGAGCCCAGTTATAATGGGTTGAGGCTTGGGGGGCGAGGGGGAAGGGGAAGAAAAAGAAATTAAAAAAAAAAAAAAACAAAGAAATATATTATCACTCTGACTAATTCAAATCCAGGATTTGAGATTTCGTTTACTGTCATGGCTTCTACATGTTATCCCATCAGTATAGCAAATGTAAAGAGAGTATATGCTGAGAGTCCTTTTATCCTGGTGGAGCTTTGTAGAAAACCTTACCTGTAAGTGCAAAAAAAATGCAAAAACCATTCTACTTATATACGACAAGTTGATTCCTAATGTATTGATCCAAAGTAAATATATGCAGGTTGCTGTCCCACCTTGAGTTTTCTGTGGTGCTTTTTACAGGTATGACAAGACAAGCATTACAGGTCCTGAGTTCTGGTCCCTGGTTTATATTTTCATAACCTGCTGCTTTGTACTAACATGAACATGGAGTAGACTGGAAATTACATGCTCAATGGGAGATGATTTTTGGAGGACAACCTATTTTGGGCCAGGATCCCACACTAGAATTAAGCACAGGATATCAGCCCTGGGCTTAGCCCTTCTCTACAAAGAAAGAAACAATTATAGACATAAAAAGTTTAATCTAGCATTTAAACAACATAAAATAAAATCAATAATGAATTATCCTCTTCCAGAAATCACTGTTTACAACCCACCTCAGACGTGCTGGTATTCAATGACAGAATCCATGAAAGCAAAGAATTACTGCTGAAAGGATCCCCAAGGCCCATCATGGTGAATTGTATAGCCTAAGAATATATCTTGAGGTACAATCAGCTGTATAAATATACTCAGTGTCTGACCACCGTTCCAATCAAACCCAGTATACATTCAGGATACTGCTCCTTTGTTGCTCAGGTGCTCATCGATGTCTGGGAAGAAGGATGTCTAGGAAGAGTAAACAGTGTAGTGAATTCAGCAAGTATTGCCAGTATGGAACAGGACAAGGTTGTATGTCAATTTCTTAAGAATCTCTTAAGAACAACACTTTATGAGGTCTTATCATGATATCCACCAAGAGGACCAAAGGGAGTTTTGGATGCTGTTGCATGTTTGACAGCGTGTGATGTTAGAAGGAATACCCTGAGCTGCTGATTGTTACCACAGAGATTTACTTATGGAAAACAAGCACATTACTGCACTTTAGTAGAGGGTCCATGGAGTGTAATTTCTGCAAGTGCATTCATGTCATAGGAAAACTATCAAAATTAGTAAATTCTTTAAGAAATATTGATGGACAGGGAGGATTGCAAAAGTAGCATATATTAATTAGATTTAATTTTGTTGAAAATGGTTGAAATAGCTTCAGTGACTATGTTTAGATGGTAAGGTTGTATGGTAAACTTAGGCTTTTGATAAAACACTGATCCTGTTGTCTTGCATATCATCATATGCTTCAGCAATAAATGAAGAAAAACAACTCATTCCCTTCTTTTTATTGATATGTTTTGTTTTATTTATGTTCATAGCTTCCAGTGGCTTTATCAAACACAACTGATAGCTGATCCTCTTGCTAGTGTGATGATCTCTGGCTTATTGCATCACTCATGGAAATTATTTTGCGTAGTTTACAGAGCATGATTCGTTGGTTTTCACGGAGGGCTCAGGACTCAGATATTCTAGTGAACACACTCCTGTGAAATACAGTATCTCCCTTATTTCGTAACCTTGAGAGGGACTTTGTGGCGTTAGCTTTTTCTCATTTTTTAATGATCTATTCAAATTCTACTCAAATATCTATTTGTAAATATTCAGATGCTAGAGTAACTGGAAATACACAAGATCCTCATAATATCTGATCCACAAACTTATTGTAAGCAATAAAATAGATCTGCTGATCATTCATCTGAAGGCTACTCAACAGTTTAATTTAGTTTTCAGACTTTTTGAGTATGCATCTGGAAAAAAATCAACAATGTATTTAGTGGCAAAGTGTTAATAAAGAAGATATGCTATTTTCAAGACATGCTTTTTTTAAACTTAATTTTATCTTTTGTGACCAGTCTGTGGTTATGCAGATATCCATAAACATAGATGTCAGTAAAATTCCATGCTTTTCTTTCCCAGAATATTTACAAATTCATTCATTCATGCTTCTCTTTTTGCTTATACCTTAAAGGTACTCTGTTTCATGTTAGGTTATAGAAGTTGTGTAATAAGAGTAACCTGGGCAAACATTCATAGTCAGAATATTGGTCTTTTTTTCATATCCACTCATATTCCAAGTGACCTGAGAAGGATGACATTTTCAGTTTTATTGTTAATGAAGAATGTGTTTTTGCTTAGTTGTCTTTGGTTTGGATTTATCTCCTAGCTTTGCTTTCTGAACTGAGAAAACAATTCCTAACTTTAAATTAGCAAGTTTGAGTTTTAACTTGAAACACTTTTTTTTATTATATGATACATTCATTCTCATGACCAACTGCAGTGTAATAAGTCTCCAGAACCAATTCAGGGAAAGCTGGAAAGTCTTATACCTTGCTTAGGCCTGGTGCTGTGACATTAAATTACTATGTTCTACTGCTCTGAGATTTGGAGGCACTTTAATTTTCCTGCTAGCAGGGAATGATGAAGGCTTATGAAAAGCTCCTAGTTGCTTGTAATTAAGGTGCATTGGTACAGCTGAGTAAATGAAAATCTCTCACAAGTAGAGCTCTTACTGTAAGCAAAATATAGTTACTGTTTTGACACATTATGTGATGGCATTCTCCCCTTTGTTAACATTATTCATAATGTACTGAAGTACCAACAAGGTATCACTAAACAGCACCACAGAAATTACTGTTTTTCCCTATATACCATCCTTTTTTGGACATACTTCTATTTCAATGCTGTTTGCTTCTTCTCTGTAACATTGTAGTTGATGACAGTACAGTGAACTCTCCCACATTTTTATTTAATATAGCTGAAAACTACGTGTCCTACTCTTGTTCTTAAGACAGATTGTTATGTAAAGGTGGTAGAGAAGCAGTCTGCAGACGGAGTAGTTAAGTTCTATGTTGTAACACAGTGTTATACTTTTTCAGAACAACTCACTCCATCTTGACGTATCTTTAAGGAAAAGCTTGGAGGAAGTGTATGTACGGGTATGAAACACAATACGCAGAAAACAACTGCATTGTACTCAGTATAAACCAAAACCCTGCTACTTAATGTCTTCTGAGTCACATTTGCTCAAAGAACACTTAAAGTTAGAAAAAACTTAACACAGAAATTTTGCTTCTTTATGAATATGTTAAGGCATGTTTCTTTGGAAATCTGATCTGAAATGTCTCATTAACTTTATTCTTAGAATAGTTTATGAGCTTGTTTACCACAGAGAATGAATAGGTTGCTTGTAAAGTTTGTCCTAATAAAATTCAGATGAACACTAGTGATGAAAAATTGCATTATATTTGCTACAAAATATTCTTTCTTTCCTCAAGGATTGCAAAAATTAAAGCAGCTGGAAAAAAGAATTCTAATTGACATGCAGCATGCAAAGACTACAGTATTAGAGAGTTCCTGGAATGCTACATTTTCCCCTAGCTATTTACAGTTGAAACTTCATAGTAATATACCCCCTGGAATGCCATTAGTCCCAGGATCTCAAAAGAATCTCCTGTCTTAGAATCGGTTTTGACAAAGATACAAGTAGTATGATGCACTTGTTCATGTTTCCAGGGAATTGTTTAAATTCTCAACAGTTCTCCAACTATTTAAAAGTACTTAATATTTTTAATGACAGAATTCAATATGTCTTGGCTTTTAACTTGTAAGTATAATATACCATTTACTTGAGGGAAATGTGAATTCTCCTAAAAGAAAATAGAAGATGTAGATAAATGTTAAATACTTTCAGTGCCACCTATTGGCTGATAAATTATTTGATTTAGCAATAAACATAATCTTCATAATTTTGGACAAAGAACTGAGATTGTGCTACTTGTACTAATATTTCTAATTTGTGCTGAAGGTGCTGTGTTGATGGTCATGTTTGAAAACATTATCCCACCTCCAAAGAATTTAAACTCTAAACATGTATTTGTTTTTTCACTATAGAAAACAACACATGAATGCATCATGTGAGATGCTTCAGACATCTTGTGGAGAGTCCTGTTTTCCATTTACCCCTTTAATTCTCACCCCTGTCCTTGGGGGGACTGGGTGAGTGGGGGTGTGTGAGTTGGCCCCCAGCCACAGACAAACCCATCACATTCCTTCTTAACTCTCTTAATGACTTTGAGTTCAGGATTTTGGGTGAACTGTCCAGAGGCTGCATTTATACAGACAATACATGCAATTTGACACTGATTTATTGCATGTATTACTTGTACAAAACAGCCAATAATTCCCAATTTCATGGGAATGTAAAAAATATTTACTACAATTTTAAAACATTGTCAAGAAAAAATGTATTTGTTGCATACATAGTTATGAAGCTTGATATTTCATTGCAGAGATGATAACTGAAGTGTTACGATTATTTCTTCGAGGTGTAGGAATTTTACCCTTAAATATTATTTCCATTTTTTCCCTGTGTTCTAGGTTTTTTTGATTGTCCCCTGGAAAAAATTATACCACAGTAAAGAGGTGAAATTATGCTTAATAATATCAAAGAACCTAACTGCTTTCAAAATAGGGGTTAATTACGGTTCCCTGTGTCAAAAGGGGACCAGGGGTCCCATACAGCTTTTTGTTTATATGTTGCTGATACCTTTTTTTAAGAAAGTGTCAGATTTTTATTATTTAATATTCCAAGTAAGATTTTTTTTTAACCAATGAAGCAAAAAGGAAAAGCACTTGTGGTGGCAGAGACTTAGCTTACCTCTTTGTTAAACTGTGTGTTTTTGATTGGATGCTTGGAGAAGAGCAGAGCTGCACCAATACCAGAAGAGTCCAGTGACTGCAAACTGAGAATGGATCTGTTTCTGGCCAGTCCCATCCTGAGAAAGGGAATTTGTCTTATGCCCATTCAACTAACTCAGAGTTCAGTGTATCTAAACTGGCTGTCTAAGTTCCTTCCATAGTCAAAGACAACCTCTCCAGGTTGGTGACCTAGAGGGAAATCTGTTATAGGACAATGAACAACAAATTATCTTTATGAGGTGCCTGTCCCATATCAGGGACTGCACAGGGAATGCAGGTTACATTAAGTTTAACACAAAGCCTTTTCAGGAGACTGAAATTTTGAGACGAGTCCTACTCTTATTGTCAAACTCTTTGACTTTTAACATGAGTAGGTCCTTTACAAGTATTTTCAGTTGTCTCAGTTTCTTTTTAAAAAATAAATAAATTTGCCAGATCTATGTTACAAAATAAACTTGAGATCAACATCCCCACCTGAGGGCAGGCAGGGCAGGACCTCTCTAGCTGAGGCCCCAGAGGTCATGGGGCTGGCCCTGGCTGTGGAGGTCCTTGCCTTGCCAATGGGCAGCCTCCACTGTTCCTCTCTTAATAGTGCACTGACATTGTCAACAATTTGGCACTGATTTAATCCCTCCTTTCAGACCTTTTCTACTCCTGGCATTAATTTTTGCTTCTCCTATCTCTCTATGCCCTCGCTGAATCAGGCTGCCCTTTTCTGGCACTGAAATGCAACAAAGCAGCCTGAAGGCTGTGAACTTTTGGCTGCAGACTCAGAAGCCATGACAGAGGCTGAGGCAACAAAATGACTCAAGGCCTGAAGCACATTTGAAAAAAGAAAAACAAATGTCTCCCATAGGATTTGAAATAAATTAGGTTTCTACTGAATGATAACACAATCCTTGGCCAAAGGACAACAGCAATTCCTGAATGTGAGCAGTGCTTTCTCCAGGCTAACATGGTGCAAAAAAGCCATGAGCTTCAGTGCTAAACTATATCCTCTTGATGAGGGAAGAATCCCACACTACAATAATTACTTAATGACTGAAGAAAATCTCTGCCCTAGAGTTCCTCTGAATCCCAGCTTTCAGACTACGTGCACCAGAAGAAAGCTGTTCCCAGATTTCTCTATTTCTAAGCTCTGGAAGTGATTGCAGTTCTTATAATCATTAGTCTGGAACCTATTTGCTGTTTAGCAGCACACAAAACTATTTAACCCTGTTTATCCTACCTTAATTCCCGTATCCAAACCTGATATTATACAAATTGAACCAGAAATGACTCAGCTGTGGAAGCTTATTTCCTGGCAAGGGGTAAAATCATATGAGGGCATCTACTCTAGCAAAATGTGTACTATGTAGGGGACCAGAAAATAAGTATAGCAGCTAATTTGCAATACTTCTGATTTTAGAGGCTTCTGCTTACACAGGTCACAAGATTTTGGTGCTGTCACATCCAAACCAAAATTCACATTTTAATTAGTCTTCCGGATAAAACCAAATGTGGATCTAGAATATAAATTGTCCTTTTCAATACTAAAAACCATTCATCACTTGTGCAGATTCTTTTCATAGATGTTTTGATTTTTAATAGATTGATTTATTTAGTTCAGTCAGTCTCTAAGTTCCTATATAAGACAATTTTTTAGAGTCAATCACTTATCTTTGGGTAGATAAACTTTTGCCGCAGAGTTACCTATGGTATCATCCTCATTTTTGGTACTTTTCTTTTTCCAAATAAACAGAAATCATGTAAGACCTACCTTTCAGATGAGTTGTTTACCATTTTTCATTTTACTTAGAAGCTAATTCCTCCTGGTCTGTATTCAAATATTTTTAATAATGTTTTTAGTGAAGAACACGTCATTACTGTGATTTATCTCAACTGATGACAACACACTGCACAACTAAATTGTCACTCCAGAAGAAAGAAAACCCAGCAACTCTATTCAACAGGATTTTGGGTCATGATGCTTGTTGAAGTATTACACAGTTCATAATAAATTATCTCCATATGGTATTAACTATGTTCATGTCAAAGACATAGGTCTTAAGTGTGACGATTTTAAATTTCTACAAACCAATGTTTAGTAGAATCAGTCACGGGAGAACACAGCAACAGTGTAATTCCAACACCAATTTTCTATCAGCACGGCTGTCTAAACATATGCACTGAGCTGCTGCTTTCTTTAAACAGTGGTTTTGGGTTGTGTTTCTCCACAAACAAAATATTTAAGCGTACAGTTCACTCTTTGTTAAAGAGCTCTCTCAATCAGCCAGTGTTCTACTTGGAATTATAGAAATAAAAATTAAGTAAGACCCTTTCGTGCCTGCATTTCTTTAGAAAGCTAACTGCTACACAAATTCGGTTCAACTACAGTGGAATGTAAAGAGAAAAGAAAGAAAAATGTGGACTTATATTATTCAAAAATTCATATCTATGGATTAACATTGTCTGACTCCTATGATTCCATGCTTTTTGGGACTCAATTAATTACTTAAATAATTCTGAGGCTCCTTTTACTCAAAACTATGATTTTAAGTTACAGCCTGGCACTTTGTGATGGGTTAGCCCTTGGCTGGGGGCCAAACCACACACCCACTCACACAGTTCCCCTCCTGCCTGAGGATAGGGGAGAGAATTAAAGGAGTAAAGGGAAAACAGGACTCGTGGGTTGAGATAAGGACAATTTAATAACNAAGCCGATCTTCCCCATGGTCCTCACCTATATACTGGGCACGACGTGTATGTTATGGAATAGATCATTGGCCACTTTGGTTCTCAATCCCAAACCTAAAATCAAATCCTAGGCTAGTAACTGGGAATGTGCTTCCTCCCAGCTTCTAAACATCACTTTTTATCAGCTGTCTTCTGAGCACAAATCCAAAACACAGCCTCTTGGTAGCTATTCTGAAGAAAGTTAACTCTGTCTCAGCTTAACCCAGGACACAGTTGCATTTTATCCAGGACAGTTTTACAATATGTATCACTGTTTATTAAGTAGATAAGACTCCTTTTATATTTATTCCTGAATGACTTGAGTTGGAATTCCAAACTTTCAGGAACAGGTATGTGCATTTAGAGTTGAACTAGCCTTAGCTTGAGAGTTCTTTTTTGGTTGTTTTTTTGAAAATGTGACTATATTGTAAGGTTTATATGAGAATATTATAACTGTACTTCTGTTTAAAGTCACCTGAAAGCAATTATCTTTGTTGAAGAACCAAATCATTTATTTGCTTTAGCCTAACCCACATTACAATGATTGCAATCCAAAGTTATTTTCTCTGGATATGCTTCATGTGATGTTGTTGGATTGTTAAAGACATCCTTAAAAAAAGAGGCAAAAAACCATTTTAATCCTCTTTCATAAAACAGCCATTAATTCCTAATTTAATGGGAATGTAAAAAATGTTTACTACAATTTTATAAGACTATGTCAGGAAAAAAAAATCAAATGTATGAATGTGTTTCTGGACAGCTTGATTGTTATGTCCTGCAGCTGCATCACTTACATTTTAGTGTACAGATTTATGTTACAGGTTTTCAAAATAAGCAAGGTTCCAGGCCAAGTGGATACAATATGATGATGCATTTTAAGAGTGTTACAGTTCCTTTAATTTGTATTTAAAATGGCTTCTCAGTCTCCTGAGTACTACCAGAGAGACTAGACTCCTTGCTTATTGCCAAAGCAGCGGATTGCTTAATATGTGCACCTCATAGTGCTATTAAGATGACACTTCACCAGATGTACCATTTGTTATGTCCACAAGCTCTTTAAAGTAGAAATTATTTGTTTATTTCAATAGTAGCTTGTTTTTTTGTGAAAAATTATTGGAAATGTCTTTTCAATAGGGAAAAAGAAAAATCCCTGAACCCTTTGGGCTACTAAGACTGGCAGCTGGTTGAGTCAATTAACTTGCAGCATCGTTTTCCACTGTGGCAGTGTTCTTATGGGACTTGAGTATCTTTTATGCCTGATTTTGGACAGCAAAAAGGTAATGATTATTTTATAAATTTGTCATGACACAGATTACCCATGAAAATTCTCATGAGCAATACTTTGTTTATGAAAATATACTCTTCTTGGGTCTTTTTATAAATATATCTCAGTATATTGATTTAGCAGATGAAAAGGGCATCAAAAGTCAGCAAAAGGAAAAGCAAGCCCTTGGAAGGAAATAAGTATATATTAAGCACAAATATTACTCTTAAATGAGTACATACGTCATATTTTCTATGTGGCTCGGTGTTTGCTTTATAACAATCTGGCCTTGTCCTGTCGTTAATTCAAAGAAAGCCAATGCAAATAGCTTCAAGACAAATATCAATATCATTGCATAAGCCTAAATTCATAATAATAAATTTTAACTGCCTTACATTTAAATATTTTCTGAACTTCTCAATGATTCACTCCACTCTGTGCCCTTTTAGAGAGCAGTTCTGCTAAATTTGTAGTGAATTGACATCTAGAAGTAACTGTCTGTATCTCTATTTTTGCTTGCCTCCCTCAGTTATGGATAGGTGAGATGAATCACAGAATCATAGAATGGTTTGGGTTGGAAGGGACCTTAGAGATCATCTAGTTCAAACCCCCCTGCCATGGGCAGGGACACCCTCCACTACATCAGGTTGCTCAAAGCCTCATCCAACCTCACCTTAAACACCTTCAGGGATGCGGCAACCACAGCTT